>CAHIKZ030003920.1:1520000-1530000 GCA_903632075.3 Acanthosepion pharaonis | reverse complement strand
CAATCAATGATTTGGGCTCTGAAATTATGCTGGCAGCTGAATATGAAAAATTGTTGAACAAACAACCTAGTGCCCAATGCAACTGGCACTGTCAATAAAGGAACTTATGCCAGACAGATATATATATATATATATATATATATATATATATATATATATATATATATATATATATATATATATATATAGTGTATATTTTGTCAGCATGTTTTCATTGAGACATGTTTTATGAATAATCTAGACAAGTTTTGTCTACTTATTTTCAATTAGATCCTTTCATATTCACAGACAAGCTTTTTGGTGTCATTATTAAAGGAAGAGAGAAAATTACCATGTTGATGCATATTGTTTATTCTGAGTACTTTCAACATTAGCACAATGCTATCATCAAGGTGTTGTTTATTTCAAGACAAATATTATAGTGTTCATGATTTTCAAAGACAAAATTGCCGTGTTCATCTGTAAGTTAAAATTTTTTACTTGTGAAGTGAAGAACACTGAGCTCAGTGCTGTGTGATTGGCTTGAGTAACACTTAAGGAAAGGTAACTAAGTTATGGGGGTGTCAAGAGTATTTTTAAAAATAAGTATTAAAACTATTACTACAAGCATTGATATTTTAAAATATCTACTGTAAACGTTTTAAAACATTTGTGAATTATTCATAATTAAATTTTAAGGTTTGTTTCAATTTTTTAATATAAACAGCTTCAAGAATTTTTACTTTATTTTTTCAAAATGATGAAAACTACAATATTTATCTTGAAATAAACACTCTGATGATGACATTGTGCCAATTTCAAAATTACTCAGAATAAACAATATGTATCAACACAGTAATTTTCTCTTTTCCTTTAATAGTGTCACCAAAAAGCTTGTCTGTGAACATGAAAAGATCCAGTTGAAAATAAGTAGACAAAACTTATATATATATATATATATATATATATATATATATATATATATATACACATATATTTACATATATATATATAATTATATATTTTTATACATATATTTAAACACACATATATATATATTTTACACATATATATTTATACACACATATATATGCATATATTTATACATATATATTTATATACACATATATATATTTATACATATATATTTATACACACATATGTATATATTTATACATATATTTATACACACACACACACATATATATATATTTTATACACATAGGTATATATTTTTTACATATATATATATATATATATATATATATATATATATACAATTGTCTATATTTAAACACACATATATATATATATATTTATATATATATATATATATATATATATATATATATATATATAAATATATATATATATATATATATATGTATATATATTATACACACACTCACACATATGTATGCATCTGTGTGTGTGTGTGTTTATACATATATATTCCTCTTCCTTAATGTGTCTGTATAGCATTGTGGTTAGCAGCACACAAATTGGGATTGTTGAGCCATGTTAAAATTCCAACCTAATTTGCCCAAATTTGGGGAAAAAGTATTCTTACAATCTAAAAATATGTTTTGGCTTTAAATAACCTACAAAAGGTTGATAATCCTTCAAAAAATCAACTGAATTAATTAATCTTGGTGTGGCTTATTAACGAAAATATAATTCTCTGAATTCCTTAAAAATGTGTGTCCACTAAAAATGTACCTACAAAAATAATGCTTCTAGTAATAAAACTAGAGTCAGATTAAAATCAGATAATTAATTTAAAAATTATTTATATTATATGATAAATAGACTATTTAAATTTCAGCTCATAGTATTATTTTATTAGAAATATTTACAATACTTTGCTGCTGTTTGCTAATAATATCAGAAAAATTTGTATATTAAATTTTGTCACATGGAAGATTTTTTATACAACACAAGAATTATTCATTGTACGTAAATAAATATACAGGGTGATTGAAAAGTAACTCCCTATTTTATGTATGATGGACTCTCCTGTCTAACTATAATTTTTACAATATGGGGAGAATCCATCTTACATAAAATAGGGAATTACTTTTCAATTACCCTGTATATAGTAGTATAGTCAGATATTTATTTTGCAGTATAAGTTATATAGATATTGTTATAAGTCATAAAAAAGATATAATCTCAAAAGAAAAACAACATATTGTAAATTGATTTAATTACAATATTGCAAATTACAAAAAGGTTAAATATAGATTATATAACAATTAAAAAAAATTGATGACATTGTTAAGATTCTCTTTTCGATAAAATATTTATAAAATATCCAGTAGTAGGTATTTACTTAATTAACTTATCTCAGTTTTGTTTCTCAGTGATGATAATTTATAAAAAATTACAATTTTTCAAAAGATTATAATTTTCAAAAATTATAGATTAAAAAATATGTTAAATAATTATAATTATGCAAAAATACATTAAAAAATTATTATTTCCAAAATTTATAATTCTAAAAATTATAATTTTAAATAATTAAACTTATAAGATATAAGCCTAAAAAAATTATAATTTTTAAAAAGAATTAGTTTTAAAAATTATTATTTTTATGAAATTTAATTTTTAAAAGTATAATTTTTTTAAAATCAGAATTTTAAATAATTTTAGTTAGAAAAAAATTGGAATTTTTAAAAAGAATTAAAATATTAAAAGTGTTTTTTTTTCTAATATATACTTATGTGACTTATATGAGCCTGTTCTACCCTACCCGCCATATTAGCCTGATCTTGAATGCCACTGGAAGTATAGGGCTACAGAGTAAGAGGTAGAGTTTATGCAAATATGTGGGGAAGATAACGGTTAATCCTAGACTTGAACAGGCTGAGATTGTAGTGATCAGGAAAGCATCCTCTTGGGAGTCGGTTCCACAGAGTACTGGTTCGCAGAAAAAAAAGTTGCTTCAAAATAACTTTTTTCAATCACTGCAAAATGCTATGATGGGGA
This sequence comes from Acanthosepion pharaonis, assembly GCA_903632075.3. Taxonomy (NCBI): domain Eukaryota; kingdom Metazoa; phylum Mollusca; class Cephalopoda; order Sepiida; family Sepiidae; genus Acanthosepion; species Acanthosepion pharaonis. Next base: position 1,527,033 of record CAHIKZ030003920.1, on the reverse strand, counting down.
AATTTTTCTCTGGTAAAAACCAGATTCAAGAGTTTGTCAAAAACTTTTTCACATCAAAACCTCTGAAATTTTGCTCATAAGGTAACAAAGACCTACCTGATAAGTGGCAACAAGTCATTGCAAATAATGGTGAATATATAATGGAATAAAATGTAATGGTACTTTGTTTTTTGTTTTTTTTTAGAATAAACTTGATAAACAGAAACAATTGTTCATAACTCATCCTAATACAGGTTGAGAATCTTTTATCCGAAATTCTTTGGACCAGAAGTACTCTGGTTTAAGTTTTTTTAGGATTTTAGAAAACAGGCTATTTAATTTGTATATAGCATATGGGGCAGCTTGGGAATGGAACTCAAACATGAATACAATATCCCTTTACATTTCATATCACAGCTCATATCATACCAAGTGATGAAAAAAAGGTTTACATGTAACAATGTTCAATAAAAAAGGCTATGGACCGACAAGGATAAAACTCCAAAACTGACCTCAGCAACCAAGCTCCATTAAAGAAAGGCTATTATTTATTTATAGTTCTTAAAATGCAAGGGAATGTGAAATGCACATTTATACATTCAGCAGCTGCAATGCGTCCATAAAAGTTTGGTCAAAAAGCACCCTACGTTCATCAATAAGAAAAATATTGTACTCTTCCTTGACAACACAAGATATATAGTAAGAATAACAGAGAAAATAAGTCAGCTTGGTCTGTTCTATCCAAGCCTGAATCTCTCCCTGACTTTGCACCAAACAATTATTACCTTTATCGTTTGCTACAAAATGCTCTGATGGTGAAAACCTTCTCTTATAGAAACCTGATTCAAGAATTTTAGTAGAATTTTACTCAAAGGTTATTAAAACTGCTTTAGTGGCAACAAGTCATTGCAAATAATGGTGAATATATAATTGAATATAATGCAATAATACTTTACTTTTTGTTTTCTATGGCTTATCAACTTTTTGCAGCTTATTTAAAGCCAGAAAATATTTTTACATTGTAAGAATATTTTTTTGAGATAATTATGGTTTTAGTGATACAAGTCTTACTAATTAACCCATAGCTGTGGGAGAAGAGGTAGATTCATACTTTTTCTAAGGGTATTTGCACTTCTGCAATTATAACAAACTAAACTAGTTTTGGAACTCAGCTCTCAGATTAATAATTCCAAGCCATGATTTAGTACACCACCCACACATCTGAGTTTACAACACTTGGTAATCCCAAGTGGTCACTCATGTAGGCTTGACATTACTTACCTTTGTATGGGAACTAGTGTTTCAACATGATATGGTTGTAAGCCTACTTTTTGAAGAACAATGTTGATAAGCAACAACGGAAGTTATTTATGATTCAACCCCATAAAAAAAATATCTGGTAATGTTCCACCACCATCTCTTCATTTTAATAATCTCCTCTGAATCTCTATAGTAAATAAATAAATAATGTCTAAGAAGATTAAACTTGAAATTGTTCTTAAGACTTCCATAACTTTTATTACTGAAGTGGTCACAACTCAAATCTTAAGTAACATTATACCCTTATATTATTACAATTCCAAAATTTCTCACTTTCTAATCAATATAGTTCTAGAATTACAACTTAGACCAAAACTTTCCAAATATATATATATATATATATATATATATATATATATATATATGTATGTATGTATATATATTTGTTTAATTTAATTTTCTTTTTAAATTCTGAAAGAAAGTGGCTTTAATCCATGCCCAATCTTAGCATCTTCTTGCAGATTTAGTTACTTCTGTTAGAAGTTTGATTCCTACCTGAAGACAGAAATAGAAATTGTTATCTTCTGGCTTTTTTTTCTGTCTTTTGTCTTTTTTTTTATCTTTTTTGCCTATTTACAGACGTTGTCTTTGAGAATCCATTAACATTGTCGTTTGGCAGGATTAGAAAACCATTTGTTACTTAAACAGAAAATATTCCTCTTATAGAAACAAAATGGTTCACTTAAGCCTGAAGAATTCTCTTGGATATCTTGGTAAAGCCAGATTCTTCAACAGGGTAGGGTGGAGAAGAATAAATAAAGGAAAAACAACATAGGAGAAGGAAAAGAAAGAGATGTAGACTGATTTTATGTGAGGTTCTGCTTTTTATTGATTTCCTTTCTCTTTGTTTCCATTTGTTTTTAATTCTTCTTTCAATATCATTGTCTTTATCGCAATGTTTTGACAAAGAATTAAAGATAGATGAATAAACTGAAGCATAAGTCTTTTATATACAAAACTCATGTCCCCATTTCTCTTATGTACACACAGGCACAGACACATGCATACATACATATATATATATATATATATATATATATATATATATATATATATATATATATATATATTTAGTTGATGTGAGTTTGTGGCCTGGGTTTCACACCATTTGTGATCATCAGCTCTGATGATTGCAAAGGCATGAAAACCAAGGGTCACAAACTCACATCAATTCAACTAAATATGTTAGCTCTATCACTGATATTGAGCACTTTCCAATAAGTACCATGCATATATAATATATAAATAATATATATAAAATTTGCATATATATATATATATATATATATATATATATATATATATATATATATATATATATTATATGAAATGGACAAAAGTCTGACAATTATTTTAATGTTTATACATTCTTTTTTATAGATACAAATATTTAAGTAAATGCTCTGTTTATAATATATCTTAAATATTTGCATCTATAAAAAAGAATGTATAAACATAAAAATGTCATTCATATATATATATATATATATATATATACAAACCTCACATGCTACTGAGGTTTCACTTTTGGATTTTCAGGCTGGTTTGGTTAATTAACTGGACTCAGCATTCATATTTAGTTAAATATTTTTTAAATTTATTGTTAGTTCACCCAATACAAAACTTAAGTGTCCCTCAAGGTCCAATTCTAAACAATATCTGATTTCCAATCCTTTCAACTTTTATGGTTTGAGTCATTTTATATACAACAATAACATTTTGTTTTATTTTCAATGGATTCATTTTTGAAGATCCCTGATATGCAAGCAGATATGTATATATACTAGAATCAGGTCACTCTATGAGTGCTACTTGTTATATATGGTCCATATTTTCCTGCCACATCATGACTAAACCATTTCCCACACTAGGCTTTTCTGGTGAGGAAAGTGACCAGACACTCAACAGGATTATAAAAAAAGACCTATCAAAGAACAGATAAATCTTTAATGAGGGTCAACAGCCATCTAGCATAGGCTCAGGAATATAGAAATACTTGGATTGGTGTCCAGGTGCAATAAGCACACTGGGAAAGTTGGTGATCTTAAGGGATCCAATTTGGAAAAGGAAATATCTACCATGACAGCATCCAGTGATGTTGACTAGTTCATTTTTGTGTATCCGCTGTTCTTAGAGAGTGAGATTGACCCAGTGAAATATCTTTCTCTACTTTAAATATTTTATGCCCAGGCATCGTCCACTAATGTAAGTCACAACTGAGTCTTGCAATATTATCTTTTGATGGTCATATACAATAACGATGTTACAGCCATGGTATATCAGAATAATGATATATACAATAATTATTACACATGTCATCTGGTGTTGTCTGTTTAAAAAAATCATGCACTATTTGGCTCATTTTTATAGTTTAAATACTAAAAAATATTTTAAGTAATAATTGCAATTTATAAATCACTAGCAGTAGAGCCCGGCGTTGCCCAGGGATGTAACAGTAAGAGATAGATCAAGTATCGACCATCATAAAGACTGAAAAATAAAATTGACAAAGATTATTGTTTAAGGTTGATGGACACTCATGTCTTAATTAGTTTTTTTTTGTTTTTTTGTTTTTTTTTACGAATTGGTCAAACCCAAACTCAAACAAAAACATTGTTTTCAATCATTATGAGTCTATCGATTGAATAGAATTTTATTATAAACAATTGTTTTGTAAATGGAATTTTTAAAGCATTCTGAATGTAAAAATAAAGAAAAAAGTGTGCAAGATAATAAGGAACACTACCTGCCAAAAAAAAGTGAAGTTTTGTTGAAATCGGTTGAAAAATGTAGGAAATCCGATCCCATATATAAAGAAACACACACACACACACACACACACACAATCTGTGTTTTATAATAAGTAAGATTCAGTCTCTCTCTCTCTCTCTCTATATATATATATATATATATATATAATTATTTAAAAATATGATTCCAACTCGCGACATAAGAGGTCTCATGTTTCAAAACTTGTTTTGAAACATGAAACCTCTTATGTCGCGAGTTGAATCATATTTTTTTAAATAAATAATTATATTTATGCTCTACTTTTGTATCGAGCACTATTTTTTAAAAATAATAACTAAAATACTAAGGAACTTTGGATTATTTACCTCACCAGTTCCTTCCTATTTTCTATATATTTTCACATATTATATATATATATATATATATATATATATATATATATATATGAAATACTAATATTACATTTTACTTAATCGATCGACCAGGGTATTTCTCGTGGATAATGCTTTTATAAGACTTCCAACAACTGCAACAACTAAAATGGATAGCACATGTAACTAGAAGGGAAATTAATGATGTAATCAAGATGCTAACTTTTCACACAAGCAAAAACAGAAAATTTGGAAAGAAACTTCCATCATTACTAGAAAGAGCTATAACATTTAACTGAAAAACTGTTATAAGAAAACGATCTTATAAATAAATATTAGAAAAAGATTTTATGAATTTCATCCAACACTATCTAAATAGAGCAGCTCAAATACTCTAAATGGTTTCAAATTAAGTTCAAAGAAACCCATTAAATCTGAAAATCTCCATTGATTTTATATCATTATATTTTAACTTATCAGACTCTTGACAGCCATGTAGACAGGTGCTACAAAATCAGACGAAACAAATGCACATCCCTTGAAGACTTCCAACAGCATCAAATTTCATACACAGGCAATGCTTGATATTATAAGTCACAACTAAGACTTGGAATAATATCTTTCAATGGTTATACTCAACAAGTTGGCAGCCATCATGTTTTTAACACATTCACATATGTTTAAGATAGAGAGTGACACTTGTTTTTAGACTTACTTTTGCATTCAGGCTGATTACCCAGACAGACTTGTTAATGATATTCATTTGAGAACCAAATTTTGTCTTTATTGAACACACACACACACATATACACTCTCTCCTTTAAACGTGCATATATAATTCATAGATTGAATCTTGTGCCAGCTTGCTGTTACTGTTCCCCGGTTATTTAAGGACCACTTTTCAAAATACATTTTTGGTAGCACTTGTTAGCTAATCAAGAGACCAACTTGAGCGTCTGTTTTATAGATATTGAAACACTTATTTGAAATGTTGGCCCCAAACCAGAGTCCAGATGTTCGCTCCTTTTTTGGCAGACACACAAGATGCATGGACAATGTCCAGCACATATGCCACCTGATGTAAATAGCATTAATCAAATAAGATGGAAGAGAATTTCAAAATACTCTTGATGAAGTTGAATCCATAAGTTACGAGGAAATATTTTCATGATCGTCTACAGACAATTCCTTTCTCCTTGGCTCCTTCCCAAGCCAAGATAATTTGCAATATATATGTAAAAGTGTATGCACAATATGCGTGTTTATAAATATATATATATATATATATATATATATTTAATTACTTAAATCAATCATGGAATACAACTTATTCTGAAATTGACCAGTTCTAGCCAATTTTTTTTAAAAAGTACCTGTACCTGTAATGGCATCCACCCGGGGTGGGTTGAGCCGGCTCCAATATTGGAGTTTCATGGGAATTTGGAATTCACAAGCGGTTCCCAACCCACATGTATAGCACATGTGATTTGATTATAGTGGTGAAGGTTTCGTGCAGGACCATCCACACGTTTTGAAGGGCCGATTACAGAGACCTGGTGCCATAAGATCCCCAAACGATCCTCCACAGTTTTTCCTTCTCCTAGACCAGTTGCCAACCAAGGCTATAGAACCTAGTCTGTCCTGCTATTTACCCATAGCTGGAGGGAGAAAAGGATTCATACTTTTCTCAAGGGTATTAGCACGTAAGTGAATGTAATGGAGTTGACTGGAATTCAAACTCAGCTCTCCAATTCCTCAATCCAAGCCACTATCCATTACTCCACTGTGCCTCCTCACTAAAAAATAAATTTTAAAAGTGCTCAATACACAAATGCCAGAGCAATTCTAAGACACATTTCTTTTAAAAAGATATCAATAACTTAATATTATTGTTCCATATTTTTGACCATCAGGCTGGTTTGGTTATGATATTTACTGCATAAGGCCTGAAGTGGAGCAAGTGAGGTTACTTCAGTGTCCTGTCATTAACTTAACTAGGCACAACCACTGACTTATCTGCTTGAATACTTTCTCTTTTCACCAAAACATCTCATTTATGCTGCACAGTCTTACAAAAGACTCCATAATACTGCATTTTTTTCTCTGAAGTCAAAACTAATCTCATATGTACAATTTTTTTAGTGGGGGGAATAACAACATTTAAAAAAATTTTACCTGATGATTATGTAAAATGATATCGCTTTTACAAAACACTGCACAACTGTGGCAGAAAAAAAATGTGTGGCATTTGATCAGTAAAATGATTCACTCACAGACCCAGACACTCAGTTATACAGACATCTAAAGATAATATCAAATGCAAAAAGTCAAAAATCAAAAGTCATCCCACACCTACTGGAGAACTGAAATATCTATCACTTGATGCAGGAAGGAGTGGGGAGTTAAACTAAAGAAAAAACAAAGAGACAAAAATAAAAGAGATCAATATGTGTTATGGGACCTTACCCATAATAACATAATGGACTATTCCATACGTAATAAATACTGTGCCTCAAGAGGAAGCAGGGAGTTCGGTCTGAAGTCAGGCGACCGGCTGACTGGCTGATCGGTTGAACTCTCTGCCTTTGGGCGGGGAGGAACCCAAACGAGGC
>CAHIKZ030003920.1:1500000-1515000 GCA_903632075.3 Acanthosepion pharaonis | reverse complement strand
TAAGAAAGTCAGTCATATAAAGATTGTAGCATTTTATTGCACATAAATTTATCAGTCTATATTATATGTGCTTGAAACTATCTGTCCAATTTGAGATCGTATCTCTATAAACAATATATGTCATATATAGTTAACACAACAACTACTCTTTCCCACAGACTTACATGACATTTATCCAAACACAGTTTTATTAAACAGTGCATAAATAAGCACTATAAAAATCTTAGTAACTTTATACCTCCTTACAAACAACATCAACACCCATAAACCCAGCTGGAAAAAATAAACTAAAAAAATATAGAATCCATCTATATTAGACAAAAACAGCCATGCATCAATAAGAATAATTAGTTTCCAACCCAGCATTCTCCAATGCATATAAAAAAAATAATGAATGATTTATGTTAATGTACTGCATAATGGATAAAACTTTGTATGATTTGAAATTATTTATTCCATCCAATTTAAAATATTATAATATTAAATGTTTCCCTTATAATTATTTTCATCACCTTATTTTACTAAAGTACTTATTGTTTATAATGGTTATAAATTCACTACCTACACACTCCTGATGATGACTCACACAAGTCGAAAACTCAGACACAGCAATTATATAAATTTTGAAAAATTCATGCATCTACAGCAGTCAGTTTTGTAAAAGGTCATTTGCAATTTGCAAAAAGTTGGTAAAACTTAAATACAAACAAAATGTCTATACTTTTCAATAAAAAAAAAGTTTAAATGAACAATTGGTGACTATTTACTTTATATATATATATATATATATATATATATATATATATATATATATATATATATATATATATATATATATATATATATATATATATATATATATATATATATATATATATATATATCATATATATATATATATATATATATATATATATATATATATATATATATATATATTGATAGATGTTTCATTAAATAATATAGACAAGTGTTGTCTATTTATTTTATGTAAATTCTTTTCATATCATCTGATAAGCTTAATAACATTATCATTAAACAAAGAAAGAAAATCACAATATTGATACATATTTTTTAATCCTATCTAAGCTTTCAGCTTACATAAGCCATTATCAAAGATGACAATTATATTACAATATATTAAGCAATACACGGACAAGACAGTGATGATATCTGTTTCTGTTTACATGGAAGATTTCCAAGCAACGACAAACTTGTGCATATAAAGACGCTGGAAGCAAAAATCGCACCACAATTCATGACGTCACACATGACCACACGAGAGCGAATTCAAGAAGTATTAAGTATGGGAAGCCGTTTAACTATTGTAATTTATTTTTCTTCAATAAAAGTTAATAAGAGAGTGATACTTTTGCCACACCCTGTATATATATCAAATGCCACTGAGAGTAATATATATAGAACACTGAAAGTACTTGGGCAAGAAAAACTACAGTGCCTTCCTTGATGAATTTCAACTTAATATCAAGAAGAGGTTTAGAGAACTAGAAAGGATTATTATAAACATAGACATAATGTATATATTGTTTAATGAAACATGTTTAAGTGAATATATATATATATATATATATATATATATATATATATCCAAGTATATAATTGGTGTATATAGAATGAATTCCAATAACCAACATTTTGCATTCAACATCATCACTTGATAAGACACCGGGAAATGTTGAAACAAAATGGCTATTTTTGTAGTGATTTTATAACATGTTTATGTTATAAATTTTATATATATATATATATATATATATATATATATATATATATATATATATATATATACACAGGGTGCAATGAATAAATTGTCATCTAAATATTATGCAGAAATTAAAATAATACTGACATCTCATTTTAACATGTATATTTACTAAAATTACACAAAAATATGTTATAATACTAAAGAGTAAATTTATGTAATAAAATCACCATTGGATACAGCCATAGCCTCTAGACAACTTCAGAATCTACTGCAACTCTTTTTGATGGTCGCCTTGTTTAAGTTGGTGAATGCTACCATAATCCTTGACCATGACCCTGATTGACTTGGAGGGATTGTTTTCATTCACAGCCTGCATCTTACAAAGAAATTTAAGAGTTCTTTTCTATAAGAATGGTCAGAGTGAATTTTCTGATCTACCATACCTTCATAATCACCATTAGACTCATCCAACTCTTTCTGAATCCTCTGCACAGATTGACATCTAAAAATCCTGAAATGTCTGTATTGAAGCTTCCGGCATGAATGCCAAGTAATGCAGCATACCATATGCTAACATGCATTACTTATACATGAATTACTGTGTTATGCTTTGTGTGCAAAATGCAGCAAGGTTACTTGTCTTATAATTCATATTGGTATGACTTTGATTCAGATCTTGTTAATGATCTAATGCTGATAGTTTGATGTATACAAGTCAAAAAGTTTTTGTGATAATTCTTGTGAAATAATTTTGAAAAGTTATTTTCCAAAAGATTCCTTTCATATGTCTCATTTTTCTGTTTTGTTGTTTGTCATTTTTGTTTTCTTTCCTTGTGTTAGTGTTTGTATTTTATTTTGCTGCTTCAAGTAATTTTTCAGAGACATGTTTTTCTCTCCTGTTTCCTTGCCTTCTTTACTTTTCAACACTTCTGTCAGTAAATGTGTGAGTCAATCATTCTTTGTTCCTTTTCATGAAAAACCTAGACAACCTATTCATTTTTATTTGTTTATTTTTATTACTACATTTTACAGTTTTGGGGGTTTTCTTGCAAGACAAGAGTTGGTCAACACAACCAAACATTAGATATTTTTCAGATGTCTTTTCTTTGTAACCTTTTTTTTTGTTTTGCTGCATAAAGAATTTATCCCATCTCCTTGTTCCATATTTACTTTCACTTTTAAACTCACATTTTTCCTCTCTTTTAAACTTCCACAGTTAAAATAGTCTCTTTTATTTTCACCTCATAGTTTTCCCCCACCATACTCTAATATTTCCAGAAGAAGAGAAAATAAGACAAATGTCACTGTCAGTTCTATCTATACTTATTTGTAATGAAACTTTCACTTTCACTTTCACTTTCATATCCATCTATGTCTGTATTTATACTTTCAACTGCAGTGTTCTTCTTCTTTTTATAATATTTTTCTCTCATATTTTCCTTTTTATATTAATATTTTTTATTCTTTGCTTATGCCTTTCAGACTTACTCATATGCATACTTTTGCTCTCATTTCAATATTTCTACTTTCACTTTAGTTTCTTACTTCTACTTTCCCTTGACTTACTTCCGCTTCTATACCTTCACTTTGACATGCACATGCTAACTAAGATTATGTCTTTGGTTGCTTCCTTCCAAAACATCCCAAAGTCAACACTGGAATATATTCTAAGAACATTATTCAAGGTGATCAATAAGAACCAAACAGTTCCTGACTTTCTTTATCTAAACTGTTTTCTTTACTTTTTTATTTTTCAATAACTTTTAGGAATTATAAACAGTGTGGGCAGTCAAAAGGTTTCATTGTACATGATATGACAAGGTCTTAGATTATCACAACCTCAGGTGATAGATACAGTTCTATGATAGAAGAGGAACAAATACAAGAGATTTTTGTTGTTGATTTTGTGGCTTTATTTTCATTTTTGAATATTTTTATTTTATTTTATTTTTTTATTTTTTGCACCAAGTCCTATCAATAAAAATTTACTTCCTTACATAAAGTCACAAGATTTTCTAGGATAAAACTAAGATCTAAGAACAAACATTGGTCTTAGAACTCAGTAAGCATAAAAGAAATCTTCCACTGTTGTACCAACTGAGCTGTGGAAAAGAAACTAGTTTTTTGTTTGAGGACATGAGTTCTTTAATTTTATATATATATATATATATATATATATATATATATATATATGAAAAAATTTCTCAGAGTTAACCTGTAAAAAGACAATATGTATAAAGGTAAAGACAATAGGAAAACTATTATTGGCCGATGCGTTTCGTCAATGTGGACTTTTTTTTCCTTGAAAAAGTTTACATTGGATGAAACGCATTAATAATAATACAGTTTTCCTATTGTCTTTTACCTTATACACACACACATATATATATATATATATATATATATATATATATATATATATATATATACTATCTGAAATATTCATCTACATGAGGTAAGAGTTCAAGACTGGGTATAAAAGAGGATATCAAACAGTTCTTGACTGAACCACTTCCCAAAATTTGGCCAAACCACCATCAAAACTTTTTGGTCAGAGAGAACCTTTCAGAATTTCCTTGTAAAAACAGTATTGATTGATTGATTTTTTTTTTTATGACTTATCAACCCTTTGTGTGTTATTTAAAGCTGAAACATATTTGGATTATAAGAATAATGTTTTTCTGCAAGTGAATATTGCATTAACAATTTTTGAGAATAACAATGATTTTTTCAAATACAAAAATGTATAACAAAGAAATGTTTATATTACAATCTTTGCTGTCATGAAAAAATCTTTTTCTGTCAAAATTTCTGGGATGGGGAGTTATCATAATGAGTCCCACCAACTCTTCTTTCTCTAAGATCATACCTCATTCATCATAACCCTTTTAACAGTAATCCTCAATCTTGAGTGACTCTTGAACCTTGTATTGAGTGAACTGTAGTATAAAAAAAATCTGCCAAGAATGGTGTTATCACAATGTGGGATATTTAAAAATAAAGATGATGGAAAGAAAAAGAAAAAGAATATAAATGAATTTGTTGAATTTGAAAAAAATTATTTAAAAAAAATTTTTTTTTTAAATTTTGAAACTACCAGCATCTCTCATTCATGCACATGTGTAGTCACAACAACATCAACAAACCCAGTCTGATAGAGTCCTAATGGATGATATGCATCATAAATAATTTTTTTCCATTTTGTCTTACAATTTCCTCAATACTGTTCTTGATATATAAAAATAAATGTCATTATCTCATATATATATATATATATATATATATAAATCAATTTAGCTTTGAACCCGTATCTTGATTCTTATCACTAGACCATCTAATAAAACTTGTCATGGCAATATGAGCATGTAAGTAATTTAGTACATTAAAGTGTGTACTGATAGACATTGTGCCATTATTGCTATCTTTACCATTTTATAGCACCATGTATCATGATATTGGCCACTAATTCCCAAACACTTTCAACTGAACTTAATATGATTTCTATCTTGAGGCTCTGGTTCTGAAACATCAACTGTTTGATAATGTTGATGACTGCTGACAACTTTCACACATCCACTTTTTGTATCCACACCCCTCTCCATTTCCTGGAAGGGAGATTCAGTGGGTTGTAGCTAGAGTTCATTAGTTTAGCATCATTGCCAAAAAGATTTGCAGCACAAATATCAACTTAATTGATTAATAAATTCTTCAGAATCAGATCAATTGGACATGACTGCTGTACTGTAGAGCTCTTCAGAAATATTTACTTCCTCCAGTGTGTGAAGATTTCCCTTATTAAGGGAGGCTATTTGCCTACTTCACTCATTTTTAATCTATAATCACTTGCTGCTCAACATCTTCTACATTGATTTCCACTCATCAGCTCTCTGTGATCTTACATATGTGGGTCATTTGAATTGACAGATAACATACTTGCATATATAAATCACTGCATAACAGCAAGGTTACCTGATGTTGCCCATATTAACTCATTTCCTGTTTAGAAATTCCTAACTCATTAGTCTTTTGTATTTTACTCTTTTCTAAAATACTCTAGAGGTGTGAAATGGCATGATGGTTACCAGCATGAAAAACAGAATCAGTAAACCAAGTCTAATTTTTTTCTGAAGCTGCTTACATTTGTTTTATACTAACAGGCATTGCACCACAAAATAAAGATCCTGTGAGGATAAATCAGATGTTAAACATTTATGTTGGGTGGCTGAGTCAAATGCTAAGTTTTGAAGATTCCAGATTCTATATTTTTATCGCGTATTTTATAACATAATTGCCAGTTTGTCCCCTTGGCATAATTTACACATTTTAAGGCCAATGTTAAATGTCCAGGTTTTTTTTTTTTAACCCATCCCATTTCACAATGTGACTTTTATTATTTTTTCCTTTACTTTCCATATATAACTACCAAGTTTTGCATTGTCTTTGTACATTGCTAGCTTAAAGGAAGATTTGTGATTATAATGTCTCATTTTAAACATTTCCTCAGTGAAACCAATGTATAATTTTTTACTTTGGCTCTGTAAAGAAGAGCTTCTACTAGACAGTTACCAATCAGAGGGCAATTTGCTGCATCCCAGCAATTGCATTTTTTTCTTAGCTGCTTTCGCAGTCACTTTCCCCATATCCAATTTCTTATCATTTTCCCTTTTATTATCTTTTCCATGTTTCTCATACAACTGTAGCTGATTTTTACAGTGCATTTATTGAAAACTATGAGTTGTATGGAATTTCTAGGGAAATGTTTACTTAACAATGCTCAGAAATTCTTACTAATTTTCATTTTCACCTCTAAATTATATATCAAACACAGATCAATGGACCTATTTTATTTCTTCTTCTTCCTGGATGTTGAATGTCTCTTAATGACACTAGTAATCAAGTCTCTCCACAACTTCTCATCCTTTGTAGATCTGAGTATTTTTTTCTTTTTGTTATCTCTCCTAATTCCTGTTCTGCCAGCTATTTACACAAGCTTGGTAAGTAGGTTATTCACTGCTTTTCTTTCTCTGTCTCTCTCTCTCTCTCTCTCTCTTACAGTCAGTATGTCCTGCAAGTGTTAAATGCTCCAAACCCTCTTTCCTCATGATGTGCCCTAGAAATTTCAACAATTTTTTTCCAATTCTAAGTATAAGTGTCATTTTTGTCTCTTTTTTCTCTAAAACTTCATCATTGCTCACATGTTTCATCCCTGGTATTCTCAGCAGCCTTCTGTAGAACCACAGGTATTTTTTTTGCCTCAGGTCACTTCATCGGCTGTGATGAGATTGTCCAGCATTTTCTGCCATATAAAAGGACTGATATTAAATAACATTTCAGTATTCTTTCTTTGATTCTACTATTTAATCCATAGTTAGGAGCAAAAGAGATTTAGTACAAAAGGAACACAACAGACTAGATTGGAATCTGATCTTGGCTCACTCATTGTACTTTCTGAACCAATCACTGTTACACTACCCGTACATCAACAAGTATATTACCTGCCAAAAATGATTGGATTAGTTACATATAGAGTGGTATTTATATTGTATAACAGTTACATACACTTTTCTTTGTTTCTTAATACTTTGCTTAGCTTCTGAAAGGGATCTTTTGCTATTCCAAGAACACCTTCAGATTATGCTGTAACATTTTTTATGCATCAGAATTTCCTAATACACACAATTTCTCTTCACTAATGAATAACAAACATGTAGAGCATAATTTGATATACAGTTGATATATGCAATGATTTTTTCAGCAGCCATTGCACGCCCAACAAGAAATTTAAAACACACATTTTTTCCTATTTCCTCCCACTTTCATCTTCAAGAATTAGAAATACATGCAAACACTAAAAAGCAGATAAAAAAGCAACAAATAGAATTCAGACATATGCACACTAATGCTACAATATGAACACATGCAAGCCATCCATCCAATGAAAATAATCAGAATCATTTTTTTTACAATGATATTCACTCTGTACAAATCCCAAGAAAAAAGTAATTTAAATACAATGTCAATTGTCATCTGTCACCTTGAATTATGTTCTTTTATTGTCCTTTCCCCTTAATAATAGTTTTCTTCATTCTTGCATCTTAGTGGTTTTATTGCCTTGCTTGGAATGAAAAAAGAATATAAATTAAGTCATTTCTTGAATTTGAAGACTTTATAACATGAACAACTACTAATCAGTCAAGTGCTATACATGATACATCATGGGTGATCATGTCTTGATTCATGATTGACTAGGTAGAAGATTTTCCACAGTATGCTGCTGTAACTCTCTGCAGTAGAGTAGTTGCCCACCCTGTCTGTCCTGCTATTCAACCCATAGTTAGGGGAGAAGAGAGGAATTTAAGAGTTTCTCAACAGTATTTTTACATAAGGGAATGTAATGAACCTGACTGGAATTCAAACTCGGTTGAAGATGAACTTGATTTTTACTTTTTCTTCTGTTCACTTTCAAAAAGGGAAAACTAATTCCTATTTTTTGTAAATTATTTTAGAAGAACTTCTCTGATTTCTTCTATTTCAATTAAGTCTTCTTCAGGATATGATTCTTACACCATTACTCTATTGCCAACCAGTAACCATTAATCTGTAGTTCCGTAGAATTCAAAAGAATCAAGGATGCGATACAAACATACTCAAAAGATGAATTGAATATTGCTTATTAATATCAATCTCATGTAATTCCTCTAACTCACCCTACACCCCTTAACCTCTTTTCATTCATATTTTATTAAGGTTCTTATAGATTCTTTTGAGAAAGGTTTTCACTGTCATGTTTAGGCAGAGATTCTACAGACTTCTGAAATCAGACAACATGCAGGAAATGTTCCCAGCCACTAATTAACCAATTCCATCATCTTGGAGGCTGTGTAGAAACTCTTTGATAACAAACAACCGTCTGACAATCCAGACCACTAGAATTCTGTGCCACTAGAACTGAAGTTGTCCATTTCCTGTTCTTTACAAATAAGCTTGGAAAGTACTTTGAATGAAAACGATGCCAAGGAAACATTCTGACACATTTTGGCTGTAAATATTAGTCCCTTTTGAAATCATTGGCGCCATTCATGTTCTACCAAATTATTAAAGAGAAAAACTTATGTTTTGTTGAAATCATGGCCAACTATTAAATTCACAACAATCAGTCAAGTGTATGAGTATACAAAAACCAATATTTTACCTCTCAAACATTTTACACAAGGAGATGGTTGTTGACCTGATTATTTTTATGAGATTATGTGATTTGAAGATTACACTATTTTTGTGGTGAACATGAATCTGTACAGATAAAAGAAGCCCCAAATCACGTGCAGACATGTCTGCCAAAGCTAGTCACGTCTGGGTTTTCTCTATTAGCAGCAGAACAGCTTGACATGTCCAGATATGGGCCTCTTTGCAACTTTTCCAGATCCAGGTCTTTGTCAACTGTCTCATGTTGTTATATTCCATGCTAATAGGAATATATACTTGAAAAACAAAGTGGATAAAATAAGTAAAGGTTTATCGTAAAAAAACAGTACAATAAGAATAAAGGTAATAGTTATGCACCAGGTCATCACAAGTAAATCCAGTAGTGAGCGCTACTATTGGAAGGTTGGTAGTTCTCATGTAAGTCTGAGTCGTACTCAACAGATCCCAGCTAGTATATTTACTAACCTCCCCATGCAATTAGATGTGGCACAAGGCCGAGTTTAATGTGGGGCATATGAGTCCATAGGCTCAGCCAAAAATTCCTGTAGACTCCTGTATAAAATGAGGTCTGGTAGCTGTTTTCCAAGACAAGACTCTGCCCTTCGGCATAGCCTCATATGGGGATCCTCTCTGCTCAGAGACAGAGAATTCAACCAGCACTGCTGAAAAAGATTTCAACTAGTCTTTGTAGTCTGTTGACTTACAGATACTTATAGGTAGTTACTACCTATAGTGTAGTCACTCATGGGGGTGACAGGTTATTCCATTACATCACATGTCAATAAAAGTGATGGCAAAACCACCTGTGAGCAGCTGGCAAGGTTCGAAATCTTATGAAAACATTCCCTTGGTGCATTTTGTTCTGGAAGTTTTGTGCCACATATGCCGTAGTGTGGTTTCTGAAGCAGTTGCCTCACTAGTCATTACTGAGTTTTATTTTGCAAAATAGTAAGTTTTATTTGATTCAATAGTCAGTTTTATTTTGTTTTCTCCCATCTCTTTCTCTCCCCTGCCTGCTGCTCCATAATTCTTAAGAGAACAATCGATTAAGCAATTGCCACAACCTCAACAAACCCTTGCTTTATTTTACAATTTCTTACATTAGTTGCGTTCAGATTATTGTCCCCCTCTTTGTTGTTGTTGTCACATTTCAACTGCTGTGCTCTCTGGGTGTTTGTTGCACTAAGTAACTTTCAGAGAATTTCAAACAACCCTTTATTTAATCTACAGGGATATATTGTTCTCATTCTGTTGTCCATATCAGGGATTGAACTCACAATTATTATAACAGCAAATACACAAACAAATAATCCACTGATCCCATGGGACAATCCTGAATGTAGAATTTGGAGTCTTAAACTTAATGTTCTCATTGCCTGTCCATTGCTGCTACAGAATATAGGCCACTCCTATATAAATTAAAGACAAATAATACATAACATGTAAAAAAAGGCTAGTATACATTAAAAAGCAAAGTAGGAACATATATATATATATATATATATATATATATATATATAATGGCTTAAGTAAGCCAAAAGCTTAGATTAGATTAAAAAATATGTATCTATATTGTGATTTTCTTTCTTCCTTTAATGATAATGTTATTAAGCTTATCAGCCGTTATGAAAAGAATTTACATAAAATAAATAGACAACACTTGTCTATATTATTTAATGAAACATGTATGAATATATATATATATATATATATATATATATATATATATATATATATATATATATATATATATATGGCACGTGGCCAAGTGGTTAGAATGTTCACTTTCTGACCATGAGACCCAGGTTTGAATCTGACCATAGTTGATTTGTCAGGAAGGAGACTTCCTGATGTTACCGGTCTGGAGGGAGATGATCCCAATGTGTAGCAGCTTAGAAAAGTGCCTGAAAACCATACCATTGGTTGACCCAAGCCTTGTGAGTGAAATTGGGTTGGATTTGAGCATGTAGGCCTTGTTCAGATTCTTGATCATGGTAGATAACATGCTCTCTCCCAGAAACTTTAACTAAGGTCTGCTCAGCATAAGCGCAGTATTAGCTCTGTAGGTGCTGAACAAGCACAAATGTGCCTGAGCGAGCATCTGGATGAGGGATTGGCTAGTCACCATAGTAGACAGGTATTCTTGAATACAAGTAACCAGCTATTATATATATATATATATATATATAATGATAATATAAATAGTTATACTCAATTGGAAAAACCTTAGGTATTTTGGTTTGTAAATGAACAAACCAATACCCAAGGAAAAATAAGGGATTAAAAAAGAAAGAACTAAGAACATGAAATTGAGGCAAAAACAAAGAAAAAAAACCTCCACAACGAGTTAAGCCAGTTGACCCTGACAATCCGTATAGGTGAAACCTAGGTAGGTTTACCTGGCTCTTTGGGTTCATATATATATATATATATATATATATATATATATATGTTGGTTATAAATATACATAGTGGAACCCTTCAGCATGTCCCTCATGCAGGACTGTTGTCTCATACAAAACATAAACATAAAAACTGAACTGAAAGACACTCATATGTTGAAAATGACAGGAGAGTCCATCATATATATATATATATATATATGTGTGTGTGTGTGTGTGTGTGTGTGTGTGTGTGTTGGTTATAAATATACATAGAGTGGAATGTTGAAAATGTAGGGATACCAAACTTTAAGTTCTAAAATTCTGTTGTCCAATGCATACATCTGGACTTAGCTGATTCGTTCAGCTTCCCAACACTTTTGCTTTTATTGCTGCTGTTTTTTTAATTCTCACGCATTATGATAGCAGTTGATTTGCCAAAAAAATGGTGAAATTCAGTATGAACCAGAATTTACTGTGGAAGACTCAGAAATTAATGCACTTTCTATGCATTTTACCTAAGTAAATTACTTGTTTTAATTAAAACTGCATTAAATCAAAATTATTATGAGACTCAAGAAATACATAGGACAGAAAAGACAAGAGGAATATTTATTTTCAATTTCTACCATCAGACTGAAATGGTAAAAATTCTTTTTTATCATAGGAGAAAGTGCTGTGTTTGTTGGCTACTGTCATTCAGTGAACCTCAAGCTAAACACTTTATTTAATCTACAGGAATAGATAGTTCTCATTGTGCTGTCCATGTCTAAGGATATCTCATGTCATGGGGCAATTGTATGATGAATTAAAGTGTTAGTTTGGGAATTTAGTGATATAGGAATTGTGAATACAATACCTTGGCTGGGGAGTGCAAATTTAGATTTAGTTCAGATGGAGTAAGCAACATCTATCCCAAAACATGAACAATTTACCCCCATATGGCTTAAACAATGTGATAATAACAACAAAAATGAGGACAATTGTTTGAATATAGATAATAAAGATTTTGTTTTTGGTTTTATCAAGGAATTGCATAAAAATAAGATTGTCAAATAACTAAAGAAGTCCAAAGTATGCAACAGCTGAAACATTGTGATAATAATAGCAAAGCTGAGGACAATAGTCTGAATGTAAAAAAAAAGATTCTATGTTTTTAGTTTTATCAAGGAATTATATAATGGCTGTACTGGCATAAAAGCATAAGTCATTGTGACTGAAGGTTCAGACATACTGTCCTATTGTTTTTGGCATGGAACTCAAAGTTACAGTTACAATTTGACATCACTGAATATATTTCTGATGATTTACATTATTTATGCTAGGACTATAATCCTCATCTTTGTTGTTACTATCATAATGTTTTAGAATTTTGAGCCATGGTCACTAATGAAACCTCTGTGTTGTAAGATGACCACACTCTACAAACTTTCCTTTCAAGCACCACTATAAACTCCATTACCAACAGCTCCAATTCTTTTTTATCAGACCTTGTATATTATAAAAACATTGTTAATGGTTTTACAACAATAATGCTGTTGTAACCTAGGTAAAAATTACGGAATAAGAATAACCAAAATGAAGGTTGGAAATGGAATGATAATATTTATAACAGGAATAACATACAAGATTTGCCAATGGCATGTAGTAAGTAATCAACTGCTAGTAAGGAGCTAGAAGTGAATCCAAAGTGGAAGACAAAATACAGTATATACCACTGTATTTATAAGGATTGGGACATACCCATTATCATCCATAGGTTCGGTATAACAAATACATTAAAAACCAAAAAGGGATTGTCAGTGTTTAAGAATTAATAAACGTATCATTGGTTCAATATATCATAAATGTAGCTGTGCGTACAAACATAAATATAAGCACAATATACATGTGCAATTATGAACATACCTAAAAGTCCTAAAATCATTTTTCTAGACACCTTGCTCATGGAATTTGAACAGTCAACTTACAATCTTTCTATCTCATGTTTTATCATCCAAATCTTCATCCCTAAGATGACACCTGAATGTCTGGTTTCAGTTCGTACAGCTTGCCAAACAGAAAAGTAATATTGAATTTTTACAACCCTCACCTTGCACTAAAAATTCATATATTGATTAAATAGTCATATGGTGGGGCAAGTGTGCTTTGATACATACACCACTGAAAATGAATATTAGTTTTCAAAGTGGATGAAATGTAATAATATTTCAAACAGTGTCCATTCTGTCTATATATCTATATATATATATATGTAAATATATTCATACCTCCCTGTCATATATCTGTGATCAGAGACAAAATTCTACAGTTTATATAGATATTGGTGTGTATTTGTATGTGTACATTGTATATATATATATATATATATATATATATATGGAGAAAATAGCATATAACTTTTTACATACCAGAATTAAATGAAATTGGCTATATATGTATATATATATATATATATATATATATATATATATATATATATATATATATATATATATAGTGTAACCCGGATATAAGAGAGTTGTCGGGACCAGAGAAGAAGTCTCTTATATCCGGGTTTGGTCTATTATATATACATTAACACAGGCTCTAATTTGGGACCAGAGAAAATCTCTCTTATATCCGGGTTTCTCTTATATCCGGGTTACACTGTATATATATATGTGTGTGTGTGTGTGTAAAAATTTATGAACATATATATATATATATATATATATAAAATTATATATAGCGCATATAGTGCTGATGTTAATACAATAGTGATCAATGTAATATAACAGAGCTATTAAGTATATATTAATAAATATACATCTTACTCCTCACCACTAGCATGACTCTAAGTTTCATGCATGATGCAATCTTCAGGTGCTGCATATGAACTATATATATATATATATATATATATATATATACAAACACATATGAAAAAAAAATTAAAAGTTTAAAATTTCAACATCCCCTGACATGTGTAGTTACATCAATCTAAACATCACTTTAGTCTGATGAAATCCCAAATTTTTACATACCAGAACTAAATGAATGATATTGGATAGACTAATAAATAGACCATATAAAATGGCAACAATTTACCCATCATACTCTGTAATATTCCGAAACACATGTTAAAAAATATAATTTAAAAGTTTAAAATATCAGCATCCCCTTCCCTTCATGCACATGTGTAGTTACATCAATGTAAACATCACATTAATCTGATGAAGTTCTAAATGATAAAACATGTCACATAATGTGTAAATTTTCACTATTTTATATTTTTAATTTTGTCGGTTGATTTTTGTTTAGTCTTGCATATATCTTGTTCACTTTGTATTATTTTGCCCTGTTCTTTTTCTTCTTTTTATTGGAAACTTTGTCAATTCTGTTTGCTGACCATCTTGCCAATTACAATTAACCATCACCAATTAATCCACACTCCCTCTCATGCTTGTTATTTCAAAGAAAGCCAATCAGAATAGAGTCACCAAGAATTAGATTTGCAAGCTCCTTAAACAGATTATTAATACTGTAGTCAGTTCGGTCTTTACTTGGTACACAACACTTTTGGCCTTGTGTCAGAATAAGCTAAGTACAGTAAATACATGTATTCATAAAGAATTGTATTCATATTGAATGAAAACTAAATGTGGAAAATTTCTACATTTAAATCAAAAAAACATTTATAAATGTTTA
>CAHIKZ030003920.1:1375000-1495000 GCA_903632075.3 Acanthosepion pharaonis | reverse complement strand
GTCTTGCAACAT
Organism: Acanthosepion pharaonis; assembly: GCA_903632075.3. NCBI lineage: Eukaryota > Metazoa > Mollusca > Cephalopoda > Sepiida > Sepiidae > Acanthosepion > Acanthosepion pharaonis. Next base: position 1,494,988 of record CAHIKZ030003920.1, on the reverse strand, counting down.
ACTTTGATTTTTTCTTTTCTTCTATGCATACAAATGTTTTCTTTTCTGGATTCAGTGATTATATAAATTGTTCAAATGTTTGCTGACCATGAGTGCTTTCAGTTAAACTGTTAGTCATTTCCAAGGATTTTATTTCTACTACTATAATAACCATTTTTTAAATAATATTTTCAGCTGAGTAAAAGTTGCTGAAATTAGACATAGTATTAATTCCTCTATACAACCTGTACACTGTGGCCATATCCATAATTAAGTGTTCATCAAGTTTATATTCTCTACAGTAGCACTTACATATGATTTATTACAGTAGTGTAAATAAAAACCTTGATTGATTAACCAAAAGTGCTCAGATTCAACAAATATTTGAACAATTCCTGTGCTCACTGAATCCAGAAAAGAAAATATTTGCATGTGAGAAATAAATTAATAAAAGACTTAAAGTACCTAATCAGATTTGTTTTATAAAATATGTATTACATAATAGTAGTTTACCCATACTATAAAAAAATGATGGAATCTTTTATGTGTCACTATTATCATTATATAATAACCATTAGTTTGCACAACCATTACGCCATGCCAATAACTCATACATAATGGACTATTCTGTATTAACGGGTGGAAAGACAAAAGACATATCAGAAATGCTACTTAGTTTCAATGAGAAAATGAAAGATAGTTTTTAACGGCTGTTTCAGTGAACTGAAAAAAGTTGTCAATTTCAAATTTTTTCATTTGTACCCACTTACTTCTTAAAACAATGAGCAGCATTCAGATTTATGATTTTTATTGCAATATTTTCTTAAAGTTGTTTAGCTCAAATATTTAATTGTGAAATAGGGGAATTTCTATGGATATTTTATTGTCATAGAACTTGCTTCAATCATTACCTTAAGAATCTTAATTCATAAATAAAGATTCATCAGAATATTAAAATAGGAAATCCATGAAATTTTTACAGGTTAAAACTAGTTATTGTTATAATTATTGATACTTTATGACATTGATATAAATCAAATACTTATATGAATTACGTAAAAATATTGAAAATTCACATCATTTACATATAAATAAAATATCTCTTATATATTGTACCTCAATATATTGCTGATAGAAGCTGACATGATTCAGAAACTTTCAAAAAATGAAACCAAAAATAAAACCAAAATAACTTCATAGAAATTGAAGTCAAAATAAAATCCTTAATTATATGCATGTGTATCTGAATAGAATTTGGTTGACAAAAGAACTACCATTATGCAATCATTCAAACTTGTTGTTTACTTAAATGAGACAAGTATAAAGATTTACCTGTCAGCTAATGATGAAATGCATAATTGCAAATCATGATTTCTTTGAGGAAAATAAAATCCTGGTAAATGCTCCACTTGGAAGTAAAAGACTTATGGTTGTAGATAGCAAGGTAGATGTTTAGTTCTTTCTTCTCGTTGCCTTCTATAGTTCTTGTAGTTTCCTTTCTATGTCCGCTATCAACACTGTATCATTTGCATATCTTATGTTAAGATTGTGGCTGCTAATAATAAATCCTGGTAGGACTTCTAATTCTCTCAGAATCACCTCACTGTATACGTTGAATAATTTGTAATTTGCATGTTAGACTCTTCCTTTTGCTGACAACCATGCAATGCCAATAGAAATCTTTAAATAGTATTTCTTTTGTATTCTACAATTGTTTTATTAGAAGTGTAAAAATCTTAAATATGAAATATTCTTCAAATGTATTCTAATTTGAAAAATATCTTCCTTGTAATGTAGATTGTTTTGTCTTGTAGCAAGTGATTATTAATTTAGATGAATAGTCTTGAAGAAGGAATTTCTAGTGACTGGGCTCAATGTATTGAAGTGAAGAATTTTATGTACAGGGTGTTGTGGTCATTTCCTGTTTCATGGCGCTACTGAAGAAACCTGTTTGGTTGTCTCTATTGTTTCAAATAGGATCACTTAAACAGTTTTGGGGTTGATTAAAGCTAGTATTTTGATTGGTTATAAATTTTTAGTTAAAATTTTTTATTGCTAAATTTAGTGTGAAGTGAGCCTCTTCTAGGCACTATGACATATTATATTTTTAAACTCTCATATCATTTAAATCTCTCTCTCTCTCTCTCTCTCTCTCTCTCTCTCACTCTCTCTCTCTCTCTCAGTCCCTTTGTATCACTTATTAACATTCAAATATCTCTCTTAGATTCTTCATCTCTCTCTCTTTCACTCTATTCAAATGTATTAGCCCTTCATTCCTCTCTCTCTCTCTCACTCTATTCAAATGTATCCCTCAGCCCCCTTCATTGATCTCATATTCAAATGTATCTCTTAGATCCTTCATCTGTCTCAAATGTTTCTGTTAGATCCTTCATTTCTCTTCCACACCATTAAAATGTATATCTCAGCTCCATCCTCATGTCATTCAATTGTTTCTCTTAGATCCTCTATCTCTTTCTCTCTCTCACCCATTTTATTCAAATCTTTCTGTCAGCATCTTCATGTCTCTTTTTTTCAGTTTATTCATAAGTCTCTTTGAACTTTTGATATCTCTTTGTTCTTTTCTGTTTACTTCACTCTTTATCTATCCCATTCTCCCTTCATCATTGTCCACCACCCTCTTCCTGCCAACCTGTAGACATTGGTCGATTAAATATTTCTCTTCTCTGTGAATAAGTGAGAATCTAAAATGATTTCTTTCCTCTTTGGAAAAGTGAATTTTTCATCTCTCTTTCAAACAAAGTCAACCCCAATCAACCACTATGATGGAATCCACTTCCTTCATTTCTTGCATGCCCCATTAGGCCTGTGTCATTGAATTTGCTCATGAGCGCCATCTGGTGGTTGGCAACAGTAAACACTTTTCTGCTCACGCACACTTTGGCTTACTTGCTTCAGCTGAGATAGTGTTTGCGTTGATGTGAGAATCTCTTTATTAGCACATTTTTCCAAACGTATGTATTCATTAATAAAATGTATATGATGTCTTATTTCTGTTTTCGTTTTTAATTTTTTAGGGAAGTTTGCATCAGAAGGTTTTTTTTGTGGGGGGTTAACACTTATTTTGGGAAGGTTTGGCTTTGTCACTGCAAAAAAGGAATGATGGCTTTAATGGGGCACTAATAAAAAATAATATCAATATTAAAATATTATTTCTATAGTTGCATCATGTATCAGTTTTTATCATAAGTATACACAACATACATACATACATACATATATATATATATATATATATATATATATATATATATATATATATATATATATATATACACACACATATATAAACTGTGTGTGTGTGGAAAAAGAGAGAATTATATATAGGTTTAAACACCTAAATTGTATACATGTGAATAAAGAGACACATCTAAATGTATACATCTGGGTTTTATATACTATGCACTTGCATGTATATGTACATATAAACATCTATATACAATATAGAAAGCTAATAGCATAATGCACCTGTATAAGGCATATGAAAGAAAGGAATATATATATATATATATATATATATATATATATATATATATATAAAATATTCAAATATTTTTTTGTCTAACTATGCATTTGCATCTATGAATGTTAAATTTCAATATTATATTAACGGATAACTTTTTCTCTTTTTTTTTCTCTTTTTTTTGCGGAATGAAGCTTTTCTATATGTAGAAAAAGAGAGAAAAACAGAAAGGTAAATTTATTGATTAATATACATGTTCCTGAATATAATTTCATTTACTGATCTAAGTAAGGAGATAAGAAAGACCTACCTTCATATTTACTTATGTATGTATTTATTTAGGCATTGAGATATACAGGCTTATGGCCATATCATGTTGAAACAAGGATGCTCATACAATCTCTAAAGTTAAGCAACATTGAACCAGGTCAGTACCTAGATGGGTGACCATTTGGGAATACCAGGTGCAAAACTTGGATGTGCAGGTAGTGTAATAGATAATGACTCTGGGTGAGAAAAACAGAGAGCTGTGTTTCAATTCCAGTTGGGTACATTATATTCACTTATACACAAATAGCCCTCTCCCATCTATGGGTTAATTAGTAAAACTTGTATAACTAAATCATTATTATCCTCCCACAAAGTTCTTACAATTCTAAAAATATTTTTTGTTTTTAAATAACCTGCAAAGTTAAAGCTGAGCTTCCAACAAGCTGAGCCATTTTGGAAGTCCTCTAACAAAACTTTCTGACCTTAACAATTTAGACTTTATTAAAATCAGTCAAATCTCCTTATCCATAATTGCAGTATTCAATACATCAAACTGAAGTACTCAAGGCTGCTTAACTGCTTATATAACTTTAAACCCGACAGGCACAATGATGAGACAGTAGCTGTCGTTCTTGCTTTATAACACTGATTATAACATTTTGTTCAGTTCATCTATATGTGTGTATATATATATATATATATATAAATGTGTGTGAGTGTTATAGTTTACTCAATATTTGTCTTTTTATCTATTTATCAATATATATATATATATATATATAATAAGTATATATCTGTAGACAACTTTTTATTTACCTGAAAATCATATCAATTTTGGAACCTGTGCAATTCATACAAAATGGAGTAGACAATAAAACTTACATCATGTAAAAGATATCGATTAGAATCTCAGAATATTAAGCAGAAATAATAAAGAAAACTAAAAAACCATTATAATTGTGTTTTTAACCCAAATTACTATTTTCAAAATTTTGATGAAGTTAAATGGAATTAACATTATAAATTTATTTACATCATTTTTGTCATCGTTATTATTGCTGCTGCTGTTACCCACCTATTCAAAAACTAATTCCAAACCTTTGTTAGAATACATGACACTCCTCCCATTAAAAGTCTGCTATCAAAATGGCTTTCTTGTTAGTTTTCCTTATTTATTTATTTATTGGATTGTAAGTAGTTGAATTAGATTGCTTTTTAGAAATGGAAATGCTGAATGTTCTTGGACTGATTCAGTTCCCAGAGTCTGACCAAATGATTAAGCATGGGAGATTCTAGTTTGGACAAAGGACTTTTCATCACCCCCACATAGCTATTTCTTCTCCATATGTTTTATAAGTTATGGAGACAAAGATTTTTAACTTTAACTTATGTAACATTAGTAATTTCTGTTAAATTTTAGAAAATAAATTTGGTTATGTTTTTTTTCTCGTTTCTATATTTATTACAAAAGAGATGTTCTTTTTGTTGTTATCATTGCAACATTGATTTTTTTCCATTGCATTATACACTATATATTGATATATAGTGTATGATATATAATAAATAAAAAAACAATACAGATATTACTGCTCTTATGCAAGTTAAAGCTTATTGTAAACATCTAGATAGTTATACGCCTATCTCAAAATCTTCAGGGAGCAGTTGAGGGATGAGATACTCAATTCTATATTTATAGTGTATGATGATTTTAGATATATATATATATATATATATGAATGTCAGGGTGTCACACTTTTTTAACTTTACTCTTCCCAATATATAATACCATTTTGGAATCAGGCCAACTCTGTGACCAAAGAAAAAGTATTTCAGGCTGGATCTGGATATGCAATCCTGAAATTTTGGTTTCCCAAGTTTTCATTACTGCAAATGTTTTTGGCAATTTTTACATGATTTTTGGGGAAAAATTTTTTTGTATGATAGCAACTTTTAAACTTGGTAATAAATTTGGCAATAATTGAAATTAATTGTGAAATCCAGCAAAATCACCCATGAAATAAAAATAATGGTTTGTACGGAAAGTAAGGACTTACATATATCAAATTGTCTTTAAATTAAGTGACGGCAGAAGAATTATCATTGAACTTTTAAAAGGTAAGGTTAAATATTAATGCAATACTTAAATGCAGCAATCAATTTTGAGTTCTTCTGTAGTTTATTGATGCCTATCACATCTACTCTTCTCTATTGTGATGAAGGTTCAATCAAGAGCCCTCCATAGGAGCTAGAAATGCTGCCTGATAAGGCAGATGTGCATGTCTATATATATATATATATATATATATATATATATATATATATATATATATGAAGAAAAATATATACGGAAAAAACAAACAAAAACCCTTATATACAATTTATACTGTTTTAATGTTAATATGTCAACGTCGGACGTTTTGGTCTAATAAACCATCTTCAGGACATATTCATAAATTATAACATTATCAATACAACATGACAAAGACGATGTACATAAGAATAAGTTTTATAAGATCAGCGCTTCGTTTAAAACATGGTCACGTTGTTGTCACGTGGGCGGCGCTGTGAAAACGTATTCCTAAAATTTGAGTATTTTGAATGAAAAATGAAATCCATATATTTGTTTATATATATATATATATATATATATATGGAAAGAGAGAGATAATATTACATACATACATACATACACACTTAGACACCCATGTGTGTGCATATGTAATTATCTATTTATCTACATATTTACTGTGTGTATATATATATATATATATAAACAGTTTTGTATATATATATATATATATATATATAAACATAAACAGTGTGGGTATAGGTATCATCACTGCATGGTGAATGTCAGTTTCTTGCTTTTATGCAATCTTAAAACCAAATATTACGTTGATGTATGAAACTGACAGAGACTATGTAGTGTTGATACCTATGGCTATACTGTATATATCTATAAATTAATCTTCAATACTCAACATATGTATATTGTTTAAGATTTTCTATATCTACTGGGGAAGGGTGCATTGTTGATATATGCAGTGCAGAATCAACACTGCATGACAGCTTCATGCCTTAAGTTATCTTGTGTGTGTGTGTGTGTGTGTGTGTGTGTGTGTGTGTGTGTGTGTGTGTGTGAAATATCACAATATTATTAAAAGGTTTTGTATTGTTATTGTAGCATTGATTTTTCTTTCTTCTTATTATTATTGTATTACATATTAAATATCGGTATATAGCATGATTTATTGCATTGTGTTCTTTGGTAATACCCACAATCTATAAATCAATAATTCAACTAATTTACATTAATCTTAATGGGTTTAAGTTTAAATCCCCCATCACTTATTAATAACATTAGACACCTGTAGTACAAAAACTATTTACTGTGAATCTCAGAAAAGCACACTTGGGACTCGTATTAGAAACACCACATGGTAGGAACTGATATTAAACTACAAACAACGAAAGGTTCTAGCCATAAATAAACACCAACCCCAGACCGCTTCCCCCGAGATATGATATGTTACGCCCCCACCAGTCTCTAACATAAACCCATTCTCATTAATAAGATGTCTACCAGAGGAGGACTGACATTGAAAATAAATTTAAAACAATGATCTGAGATAGACACTTTGGGTGCTGATGATAGCCGCATACAGAACGGCTTGAAATAAATTATCTCATGTTGAGGTAATTTTTGTTTTTTTACTGCAATATATATATATATATATATATATATATATATATATATTTAAAAATAATTATAATATAGGCTCTACTGTTGTATTGAGCACTGTTTTTTAAAAATAAAAATGAAAATGCTAAAGAACTTTGGATTATTAACTTAACGGTTCTTTCCTATTTTTCTATATACTTACACACACACACACACACACACACACATATATATATATATATATATATATATATATATATATATATATATATCTTTTCACCTCTCAGAATAAACATCTTGAAACAATCCAACATTTTTCTACCAGGGACATTGTAATAGTTCAAGTGAGGTAGATCCAACACAGCAAAATGTTACAAATTTTACGGAAGAACTTGCGAATACATTTGGTGTAGGGTATTGATATAAATAAGGGATGTAATTCTAACACAGTAAAAGCTTATAGACACTGAAGACAGAAAATTACAAATACACTTGATGTATTTAATAGTAAGTAATATTAAGATATTTTAATAGTAAGTATAGTTAATAGTAAGTTCAGAGAATTAAAAAATAATTATTCATGCAGAAAAAATGCAATCAACAGGTTGACTTCAAATTCTGCTAAATCTTTCCTGTTTTTCATGTTGGTTGTGGCATGCTTAGGCAATCATGGCTCTTTTGAATTCATGAACCCTAACTAGAATTTGAACTCGGCTTTCCAATTTCTCATCATAAGCCATTATCCATTACACCACTTGCACATCCAGGCTCACCTGGTATTCCAATCAATCACTTATCGAGGTACTGAACTGGTTCAACATTGCTTAACTTCAGTGATCCTATGAGAACTGGTGTTTCAATGTGTTATGACCATAAGCACTCTTTCACATTTGCTCCACACTTATATCCTTGAGAAAGACATGAATCTATCTATTCTATTCCCAGCTATACACTACAGTTCAAAAGTTTGAGGCCACCCCGGATAAATTTTTAAATTGACCCAAAAAGTAGTTATTTTGTACTTTAAATAAGAGAAAATTATTATACATGGTTAAAAAAGGTGAGACATGATTTTTATTAGAAATTTTATGACAAAAAAGAAAAAAGCATTTTATCACTACCTACCACTTCCTCTTTCACATGTATATCATTTCATTATAACCATTGTAACAGTAAGCCTCTACCTTGAGTAACACTCAGGCCTTGTATTGGGCGAACTTTAATATAAAAATAGCTAGCTAGCTAGATTAGAAAAAAAGGAAAATATATAGGAACAGATAGATACATACATTCATACATAGAGACAGAATAATACATACATACATAGAGACAGAATAATACATACATACATAGTCAGAATAATACATACAGATACATATATACATACATACATATAAATAGATACATACAAACAGATAGACAGATACACACATACATACAGATACATACATACAGACAGATAGACAGGTACATAGATACATACATACAGATAGGCACATACATACATACATATAGGCAGACATACAGATACATACATACAGACAGATAGATAGATACATACATACATAGAGACAGAATAATATATACATACATACATACATACATATAAATAGATGCATACAGATAGACAGATACATACATACATACATACATACATACAGACAGATAGACAGATACATACATACATACAGACAGATAGACACATACATGCATATATACAGGCAGACATACAGATATATAGATACATACAGACAGACAAACAGATAGATACATACATACATACATACATAGAGACAGAATAATACATACATACATAGTCAGAATAATACATACAGATACATACATACATACATACATACATATAAATAGATACATACAAACAGATAGATAGACAGGTACATAGATACATACATACAGACAGATAGGCATATACATACATACATACATACATACATACATATAAGCAGACATACAGATATATAGATACATACAGACAGACAGACAGATACAGACAGCTATGAATAAGCACATAGATAAGAACAAATAAACAGGTAGATTCTTACAGTATGAAAATAAGTTTCTCAGACAGGTATTATTATTTATCAGATAAATTAAATATGAGAAAAACATGAGAAATCAATTATATTTCAATTATATATTATATGTATCATTTGTCACAAATGGGTTTTTAAAATGCTACTTTTTCAATAATCAACTTTCTTTTCAGATTTTTATCTCCATGTTTTTTTTTTTTAATTTAATTCACAAAAATACAGATAATTATCACACAGGAATATTTACTTATATGCCATCTTAATTTTTGAAACACTGCAATGAATTAAATGATTTGTCTTAACATTATCTCCCTCCAGAATGTAAGAGGTTATGACTCTCCACATCTTCCTTTATTATATGTTATATGTGCATATTGCTATGCATCCTTGGGAAAATAGTGGAGTGGTTTCCTGTTACCTTCTCCAATGTTTAGAATTCAGAATTTTCCTTCTCTTAGACTGATTACCACTCAAGGCTAGAGAGCCCAGTTTAGCCTGCTAATTTATCCATAGTTGATGAGTAGAAGACATGGATCCATACCTTTCACAAGGTTGTTTGTGTAAAAATGTATACAACTTACCCAAAATTTGCCCTTTGATACCAATTTTCATGTAGATATTTGCTGAACTACCCTTTGAAATAATGCACAATTTCAAACTGAAAACTGAATAAATTCAATGACAAAATAGATAGAATATATATATATATTTAAATGAAGTATTTGAAATTAGAAACAAAGAAAGAACCTTTAGTAAAAAATAAACTAAACTAGCAAAAAAAGATTTAGATGACACAAAGAAAATGAAAAATATTCAAATAGTTATAAAAGAAAACACTAGACTTGAAATATTATTTAAGTACTATCATGATTTTTAAATCACTGTGATAAATTAAATAATTTTTTTAAAAGATGAAATTTAAAATTGAAAAGTGCAATAAATTCAAGGATAGAATAGGCAAAATATGCATTTAAATGAAGTGTTTGAAATTAAAAGCAGAAAAATAAATAAATTTGAGAAAGATTTAAAAAAAAGAATGAAAAGCAGATGAAAACAATCAAATTAAAACAAAGAATAAAAAAAAATCTTTTGAAAGAGTTCTTTAAAAAAAAAGCTAGATTTGAAATGAGCACAAAGGCTTGTCAGTAGAAAACAAGAGGCTCATGGGAAAATGACTGTTCATTTGTCATTCACTCACTGTTCAGGTGTCTTTTGTTGGCTTGCCACTGGGATCCATGGATTTTAATCAGGTTGCTTACTCAAGGAAAACTCTTTGGTCTATTTCAGTGCATTTGTTTTGTCATGTATTTGATCAACAGGAAAGAATTTTAGCTAAGACATATGATCACAGAGCAAGCACCAAGAAACCTACAACAAAACATACTGAGACATGGCACTGTCAGTTGCACATCCAAATGTAGATAATTGAATTTAAAATACCGTTCCACCTGAGTTGTATGCAAACTTGTAATCAAACAAAGTGAGAGCCATTTTTAGATATATTTTTCAGTGTTCAACCTTTTCTTTTTTTAAATTCCTTTTGTTCCTTCTTTCTTTTCAATAAAATAATACCTCTTTTATGTTATTCTTTTCTTCTTTACACCAAATTTCTATTCAAAGTCTTTCAACTGTAACAGCATACTGATTTGTTACAATGAACAAGTAATGCTATAATAGGGATAAGTATTTCTTGTCCACCATTTTAACAAAATGGCTTCCAGCCTCCTTCTCCAATTCATTCTCCTAGAAAATTTATGCTCTCTTTTACTTTGGTGAATAGTTTAGTTTACCTGTCCCTAAATTAAGTGTGTTTAAATATTTAGGAAGGTAGTACTTAGGACTGTACATTGATTTTTCAAAATATTTTACGTCTAATTCAAACCATTCTCAAATGACGAATGTTGGGTCCATTTTGATTTTATTTTATTTTAATATATACAAGACAGAAAATATGAAACTAATCATAAGTTTCTGAACCTCTACTGCCTCAAGAATGGAGAGGTGTTATTAGAGGAATAGATCTTCAGTTCCTTTTGGGAATTCTTTTTGTACCTGAAGACATTAGTAATCTACATTTAGTTTACTTTGGGATTAATCAACAGTTCTTTCACTATATACATACATATATATATATATATATATATTTATATATATATATATATATATATATATATATAATAAATGTCACCATGTCACACTTTTTCAACTTTACTTCTAAATGCTGTAGCTCAACATATATTACTATTTTGGAATCAGGCTGATTCCATGAGAAAATTAAAAACATTCTGGGCCAGGTTCAGACCTTCAATCATGAAATTTTTGATTCCCAAGTTTTCATTAATGCGATTGTTTTTAATGAATGCTTTTATGTGATTTTTTGTGACAAATTTTTTTGTATGATAACAATTATAATAACTTGGAAATAAATTTGGGAATAATTGAAATTAAATGCAAAATCCAGTGAAAGTCACCTATGAAATAAAAATAATTGTTTGCATAGAAAGTAAGGACCTATGTACATCAAATTGTCTTTAAGTAGAAGCAGATGAATTATCATTGAACTTTTAAAAAAATGATATATAAATTTTTATATATCAAGAACAAATTTAGAGAAATCTAACTTGTAATATTTCCACTTTGTCATAGATTCCCCTAATATATATATATATATATAGGGAAATGGTTATAGTTGTTCCAACGAGAGAAAATATATATTTTAAAAATGAGAGAAACTGCAAATGATTTTGATTATAATATGGATTTGCTTTAGTATGTATATCATATTTTAGTCTTCATATTTCTGCTACACGAGTTTCTGGTCTTATGACTTTCTTCAGTCAAATAAAAGGAATAAATTTTCCTTATGTTCTTTTGATATCCCATTGTTTTCTGTATTTGGTAGTGAGCCATGAACTCCATTCTGGACCGTCTTCATATCCCTGTGTACATTCAATTTTCCTGTTAGCCTGCATCACACACACACACAAGGATAGGAAGACATCTCTCATCAACACATCTATCATCACCACCTCTCATACCAAACCTAATGGTTTTATTAACACTTAGGCAAAAAATTACTTTTGCAGGTTCTCTCTTTTTTAATATATATATATATATATATATATAGATAGATAGATAGATAGATAGATAGATAGATAGATAAGCAAGTGTAAATGGATATAAATCCGACAGAATGAAGAAAAATTTTGAAAAAACAAACAAAAATCCTTAAATGTTGTTTAAAATGAATGAAATGTCGGTCTGACGTTTTCATAAACCTTCATAAACCTTTTTCAAGACAATATTCATTAAAAATACAATTCAGTTCAATATGACAAATACGATGGACATAAACAAAAGTCGGAAGGCAGATAACTTTTAAAAATTTTCAAATATCTGTTTTCCGTTAAGACTTGTTGTTTATGTTATCGTCTTTGTCAAATTGAACTGAATTGTATTTTAATGAATATTGTCTTGAAAAAGGTTTATTAAAACCATGAAACGTCAGACGTCATTTATATTTCATTCATTTTAAACAACATTTAAGGATTTTTGTTTGTTTTTTCAAAATTTTTCTTCATAGATAGATATGTTAGGAAACTTAATGACAAAGTGAAAACATTTCGTGTGAAACATTTCTTCCTTTAGGACTTCATCAGAATCAAGTGAGATTTATGCTGATCTAACAACACATGTGCACAAAGGAGACAGGGCACTAAAGTTTTGAACTTATAATTAATATATTAATTTAGTTTTTTTTTTTTTGTTTCTATCATTTTTGTTGTTAATTATTCCACATTGTGATAATAGAAAATCTGCCAAGAAAGGTGAAAGAACCTGAATTCAAATTTATTGCAGGTGATCTTGCAATTAAAGCACTTTCTATACACTTATTTCTTTGTAAATAACTTTAATTAAAGTAGCATTTCTAAGTCATTATTATTGTCAGTCTCATTATGGTGATCAACTAATGCATTTTGTGTATTGTTTTTGTTGTGATGAGATAACCCAACTTCCCCATTCACGATAATGGACGGTCTGGTGGCCGATAAAGTACGACCACAGTAAACAGTAACGAAAGGAAGGTCTTCGTTTACTAACACCATTGCGGTTAGCTTACTCCTGACTCTGTCTCTGTATTTTGACATACCTACATCCGATTATAAAATTATTATTGAAAACCACACTCAGGTTTACTTTGTTTATTATATCTTGCACGAGATATAACAGTTTTGTAAAAGATCCCTTTTGTTTTTCATAAAATCTTTTATTTAAATTCCTTGAGGTTTCTCCTATGTATTTCTTTGTGCAATTTTTATATGTGTTAGAGTAAATTCTCCCTTCAAGTTTTAGTTTATTATATTTTGTTTTATATTAAGCCTTTTATTGTTTTAGAAGTAGTTGTAACTAATTGTATATTAAGCTTAGATCAATTCCTTTCAATTGTAATTGTGATAGAGTTGGTAGATAGAATAATATATTTTTCATTGGATTTGTCAAAATAGTCCTCTCTTCTATTTTGAAATATTTTATGAGCCTTTTCTTTCATGTTGAATATGAAATAATTAAGGTATTGAAGGAACTTAAAAGTATTTTCAATGTATTTCTTCTTTCATATAAATAAAATATTTAATGTAAAAGGGTTGAAAATCAGGAAGAAAGGGATTTTCAGTGGTCAGGAATTAATCAAAACATTACTGAGAATAAAGCTATTACATATGTAATGTAAATGTATTGAAAATCAGGAAAGAAATTATCAGTGGTCAGGAATTAATACAAGTATTATTGATTAAATAATATCTGTAATGTAAAAGCACTGAAAATCAGAAAGAAACGGATTGTCATCAGTCAGGAATTAATTTTTTTTTTTTTTAAGCATTACGCCCCGAGCAAGTCATGAAGCCACTAGGATGCAGGGGGTTGCAGGAGATTAGGAGCAAGAGCAGATAGGAGTGATAAAAGAAAGGATGAGGAGAGGGATAGTGGATAGATCAAGGTAACTGGAGATGTCGATTGACATTACATTTGAATAGTTGGAGATTATAGCTCTCAGGGAAACAGTAATTAGGAAGGGTGTTCCACAGGCAGGAGGTGTGAGGTATGAAGCTATTGGAGTAGAAAAGACAGCTACATTTCCCCATCATTATTAAAAATACTGATAACCTGTTACTTACAGCTTATAAAATTTTACCAAATTACTAATGTTATTTAGCTTGTAATATTTAATCAAGCTCTGTGTAATTTTGTTTTATTTTTGTTTTAATATTCAACCTCAATTGAGATAATAAAAACCATAACACCATGCACCAGTTAATTGTGAATGTCATCATCTTTTCAATGGCAATATATTATGTACCTTGCCAGAGATACAAATTAATTCTGAATGCAAATTTGTCCTTCTTCCGGAATGCTAAGGCTAAAGATCCCAGTCTTCCCTGCTATTTAACACATAGCTTTTCATAAGGGTATTTGTATGAAAGTGAATGAAACAAACTCATCTGGAATTTGAACTCACTTCACTAATTTCTCTTTCTCAGCTGCTAACTACTACACTACTCACACATTTTTTATGAGCAAACATATGTATAATATTTTTAGAGAAACTCTGTTTGTAAGAGAATACATTGATTTCGATAACATATCCCTGTATATGTAGTAAACTTGTTAAATGTGACAAGAAATTTTCAGCACAGAACTGATGATAAAGTGTATATAAAATATCTATGATGTCAGAAAACTAATCTATCAATACAATTTTTTTCCACTTTGTCATTAATTTTCTGAACATTGTTCTGGTATATAAAAATCTATATATTGTTTTCTCTCATAACATATACCAATATAGGTACTAAACTTGTTGATTGTAACAACAAGAGATTTTCAGCACAGAACTGATGATAAAGTGTATATCAAATATCTATGATGTCAGAAAACTAATCTATCAATACAAAATTGGCCAAGCATCTCCTTCTCAAAGGTTTCCTCCATTTTTTTATATTGCTATTATGAAGAGTAAACAAATTCTAGATTGAATTTCAGTGTGGAATATACAAACACAAATATCTCCAGTGGACAATCTGAACTCTTTCTCACTGAACCTTACTCATCTTCTGCTTGCTGTAGTCATTATTTACATCTTAACATCTAGTTAGATAGATGGTTGACCAATTGGCTCAAATGACTAAAACACACACAGGCATATTATGTTCATCATTCCTTTAATATGGTATAGACTGACTTGAGCTGGTGAGAGGTTTTTCTTTAGGTGATTGATATCATTTTTTGTTAAGTTCTTTATGCTTTTTTGTTTTTGTATTGTTTTATTTTTTGGTGGACAACTAAAATTTCCCCAATTAGTTTTATGATTTTTTTCTTTATTAATGAAGAAAAGATTTAATCATTCACAGTGTTCTTTTTCTCACTTTAAAAATAAGAGAAAATGAAAACAATTATCAGCTTAATGATTTAACAATCTACAATATATATATATATATCATTTCTCTGTTTTAATTTTCAATCTCCCGTGGAAGCCTGACGAGCGGGAGCGAAACCGGTTGCTTCCCCCCCTTGTTGTTGAGTTTTTTTGTTTTTTTTTATTATTTAATATTGTTTTAATATGTCTTGTAATATTAAATTTTATACTTTTATTTCGATCATATATATATATATATGTATATATATATATATGTGTGTGTATATATATATATATATATATATATATATATATATAAAGTACAGTTCAAAAGTTTGAGGCCACTCCTGGTAATTTTTTAAATTGGCCAAAAAAGTAGTTTTTTTATACTTTGTATGAGAGGAAATTATTATACATGGTATTAAAAGGTGAGACATGATTTTTTTATTAGAAATTTTATCATGACAAAAAGAAAAAAAGCATTTTATGATTAAATTTTGTGCTTGTCAAAATATCCTACATTAGCCTTGATTAATGCAGCAAAAATTTTTGACATTCATTGCAAAAGTTTCTCAAAGTATAAGTTTGACAATTGTTTTTATTCTTATTTTTTAATGTCTCTAAGAGCTCTTTTTCATTTTTCATTTTTTTTCATTTTTCATTTTTTTTCACTCTTCTATCAAGTTCATCCTGTGCTAATTCTGGGAGGGGGGGGGCTTCAAACTTTTTAACTTTAGTATATATATTATATATAGATATATAAGTGGACATTGAAGTCAACACCCAGGGGCAAAAGTTTGTTTCATGCTGAGTGTTGAATTAAGTGTCAACTTTAATATTTACATACACTTTATCGCTGATACTAAGCACTTTAACCCATAAATATAGCATGCCTTAAACTTATATTTTATCATCTATATATATATATATATTCTTTGTCATATTCAATGAAACATGTTTGAACAAAAGGTTTCTGCTGAAATATAAATTATATATATTAGCTAGCTACTCACCTCTTGAGCTAACCATTCCATGTTGCAGACACCTGCTCAGGCAGTTTTGTGTTTGTTCAAGACCTACAGATCCCACCCATGATTTATACTGCAACTATGCCCAGCAGATCTGACTTACAGTTTCTGGGAGAGAGCACTTAATCTGGTGTAATCAATAGTTTAAACGAGGCCAGTGCACTCAGACTCTCAGTCACAATGACTTGTGACTTTGTGTTAGCACAACACTCAATGTTCTTCAAGCAGGTCCATCTTCCCAGTTTCACTCACAAGGTTTGGGTCAGACCAATATCACCAAGATGTCACCTCTTTAACAAATCAATTATGGTGAGATTCAAACCCAGACAGTGATCATTATAACCACTTGACCACTTACCTATATATATATATATATATATATATGGCCCATTTCTTTTTCAAAAGCTATTCAGAAGTATTTTCTTAGAATGGTAACTGACATAAAAGTTTCATGTTCAGAACACATTTTGGCATTTTCATTATTCCAACAGTATGAAGATTTGAAGACCCAACATGAATACTTAATACTTTTTCACCCAAAGCAAGACAATAAAGCCACTAAGATGCAAGTGGTTACTGAGAGTTTGGGAAAAATACTATTAAGGAGAGAGAATTTGGCAGTTTTCTTTCATAATTCATTTCTCAATATGTTATCTATGCTCATACATGTCTACACATATACAGCCTGTCAGAAGTTATTATGCAAATCAAATAAACCTCAATAACTCAAAAAGTTCTGAACCAATATTTGTTAAATTTAAACTCATCCATTTCCACTTCAAAATATTTAATTCAATTTTCTGTCATTTTTAATGGTTACTTTTTTAGATATTTGGAATTAACAAAAATGGACTGGAAGTTAATATGCAGATTAAACTATTATTAGCTTAGGACCTCTGAAATTTAATAAAAACTATTTTTTCTTTTTGTGCATAAAATATGTTGAAACATGGGTAAAGGGAAGGATCTAATCACTAGTGAAAAACAGAAAATAACAAAGTTATTGAATGAAGGAATGTCCACATTGGAGATATCAAAAGAGGATTTCAGAGATCATCGAATGAAAAAGACAGCTGTTGAAAATATAAGTTAAGATCTGGAAGCAAAGGAAAAGGCTTGATTCCTTGAGATGAATATAAACTAAAGTAAAACAACCATTTTTGACAAGCACTCAGATCTTTGAAAAGGCTGGAATTGAGGGAGTCAAGAAGGACAAAAGGTATAGCATAATTTTCAAATTGGGATCTGTAAAAAATCTCCTAGGCAACTTCCACTCACTAAAGCAAATATTTTAAAGCATCAAAA
Source organism: Acanthosepion pharaonis (assembly GCA_903632075.3). Taxonomy (NCBI): domain Eukaryota; kingdom Metazoa; phylum Mollusca; class Cephalopoda; order Sepiida; family Sepiidae; genus Acanthosepion; species Acanthosepion pharaonis. Next base: position 1,476,777 of record CAHIKZ030003920.1, on the reverse strand, counting down.
TTGGGCCAAGAAATACATGAAAATCAACTTTTCTAAAGTAATTTTCACAGATGAATCTCATTTGATGAACATGATGGATGGGCTAAAGGATAGATTTTATCCAATTCAGATGCGCCTGTGCCTAAAAGAAGGCAATGAGGAGGCAGTAACATTATGATATGGGCTGTAATGGTTTACCAAACCATTATTGGATTATTCAATGCCTATGAAGGAGCTAAAATGAACAGTGATAACTATTGGGATTTTATGAACAAGACGTTTTTTGCATGGTGCAAGTCCCAGTCTCGTATTTTGAAAATGAACTGTGAGTTTATACATGACAGTGCTCCTTCTCATGTGTCTAAGCTTACCCATGAAATCTTTGAGCATAAAACATTTACAGAAGAGAAGATAATGGAATGGCCACCATCAAGTTCTGATCTAAATCTGATCAAAAATCTATGGTCAGTTGCGAAGATGAAATTATATGAAGGTGGCAAATAATGTAGACTAAAAGGAAGTAATTAAAACAACCATGTCAGAAATTAAACCTACTGAACTAAAAAAGTTAACAAAATCAATGGATTACTGGCTGTTATTGAGAAGAAGAGTCACTATATTAAAATGTAAAAGATTCAAACACTTATGTGTTTGTTATTTGTTCTATTATAGGTGATGATCAATTTTTGATGATTTTATTACCATTTTATCAAAGTAAAATGTGATTATTTGGTTTTGCCTAATAACTTCAGATGGCAGTTTTTTTGAATACATCAAATAACTTCAATAAAACATATTGATAACTTTAAATTTTAACTCAGTCTTTGTTTTGACATCTAAATTGATTGTTTAAGATTTGACAATTTTTTTCAAACCAAATTTGAATTATTGAAGTTTATATGATTTGCTTAATAAATTTTCACTGGGTGTAAATGCAAACATATCAATATTAATCGATTCTCAGCTTCCCAACCCAACACTTTCATACTTACTCCCCCTAATATGGAATGAATGCAAGCATATTTAAATCGTCTGCTTCCTCTTCTCTTCATAATGTTGCTTCCTTTTATTTTCCCACCATTTTTTTGTGTTCATAACCTTCTACCTCATTTCACAAATTATACTATTTTACTCTATCATCATTTTCTTTACACCACTGAAAGACTAGTTAAATTTATGGCTAATACAATTGGAACTCACCCAAATATAGTTATTCAAGAATTCTTTAAAAAATATTTTTCAGGTGTTTGAGGTGGGAGCAGTATTTGAAGAATCATTTCTGCAAATTCCATACCTTTTTTTTCTTTGTTTTTCTTTTTATATTTTTGAATATTTATTATAAGTATTTTCATTTACATTAAATTTTGCTTGTTTTTTATAATATATTTAGCAGTTTCTTTTACTAGAACCAACATTGCTTTGTAAAACAAAATGATAAAAAAAAACACATATATCTTTTAAAAATACACCCGAATCAACTATGCTTACCTGTTTTCTTTGTTATTTTCATTCCTATTTGTTTTTATTTTTTTATTTAAAGCCACTCCTCTTTTCAATGTAATATCCTCCATTTTTAATATACATCTGTTTTTTGGCACATTTCATTTTCAGAAATAAAATTTAGATTTTTCTCATTTTTTTTCTTTTCTTGAAATCAATATTCTTGTAACATTTCTTAACTGTAGGTGATAATTGTCATAATTTGTAAAGAGGAAAAAGTAAAATCAAAAGCTGCAAAAATAAGAGTAAAACTCAGGGTACACACTTCATTATCCATGTTTGCTGATGCAGGGAGACTTGCAATACCAGCAGCCATCTTGGTTTTGCCAATGCATTACATATTTGCAGCCATTTTTAATTTTGCTCCCTTTTCTATAGAGTACCATATTTTCATTTCAGTTAATGTCTTCCCAGGCGTAGCATTATAGGCAGATGAGAATATATTTGTTTGCATTCATTAATAGCTCTATTGAAATTTTTCATTTATTTGCATCAATTTGTGTTTGTAAGAAATTTTGTGGCTAAACACATAAGTGAATCGCTACTTGACTAAATGGGATCTCAGCTTTATTTTCACCATCAAATCAGTTCTTAAGCCAAAATACCTAAAAAACAGGAAAAACATATAAAAATTTATGTTTTAATGTTTGGAACTGATAACAGATATTTGTTGTGGGCTTAAATGGAAGTAGTTTATTTTATTACAATCTCATTATTTCCATAAATAATCTTTTTTTACTGTACACACACACACACACACACACACACACACACATATATATATATATATATATATATATATATATATATATATATTATATTCTGTTTGGCAACTAGTAAATTGGCTGGAGAAAAAGTGTTTTGTATTAAATATATATATATATATATATATATATAATCCGATAGGACAATACGAATAAAGACATAAATTTTCCTTTTGGCTTTATTCATTCATATATATATATATATATATATATATATATATATATATTAAATGATTCTTTCTAAATAAATATATATGTATAATATATATATATATCTATCTATCTATATATATGAAGAAATATAGTCTTAAGATGTGCTATATTTATGGGATAAAGTGCTCAATATCAGAGATAGAGCATGTATAAATATAAAAGTGAACATAGAAGTCAACACTTAGAGGTGACAGTCTGTTTCATGCTAGATGCAATCCTCAGGCTACCTGATATATTGGATTACTTATATATATATATATATATATATATATATATATATATATATATAAAATAATGCAGTACAAAATTGCATATTATTATATAAAATATATACATATATTTTTTTATAATTTCATCCCAAGCAAGACAACAAACCTACTAAAATTCAGATGGTTATTGACTGAGTTTAAAAGGATGTAAGAAAAAGAAAAAACTTCATTAATGAGTGAGAATAATAAACAAACAAAAATCAAAAAGAGAAAAGATAATGATTGATAATTGCATTTAAATTCTTGTAGTTCAAATTTGGCTGGAAAGCAAGTTACTGGTAAATGATTCTACAGGTAAGAAGTATGAGAAAAGAAACAGCATAGAGCTTATGGTCAGAATTAGCCATTTCAAATTTAAAATGATGAGACCTAGCTGCCAATCTAGTACTACACTTAAATTCATAGAGTCTAAGTACCATAGAGGAAAGTTCATCTGAACAATTACTATGAAAGTATTTTTGTATAGAAAAGGCACATTACAGCAGTGGGAAAATTACTGAAGCCACTATGCCAGCTCTGAACCAATGACATTAAAGATTCTTCTTTGGATTTTATCAAAGGTCTCTAAATATATAGAAGGAACACATGAAATATTTTGGTGTGTAGATATCTATAAAAGTGTTGCTATCAAAGTTATGCCTCCTATTGTATTATGTTGGTCCATGACATCAGCAGTTTATGGTATAGTTGTATTGGTTAATCTTTCCAGACAATAACCATGTTTTTTTTACCTCCTGAAAGAGTGACAAGTCTGTCAAGATGGTACCTAAAATGAAGTCAACCACTATCTTGCCTATGATATAAGATTTAGGTGTTTCGTTGATTTCCTATATGCTGAAAATTTGCAACCATTGATCATTAGCAGTTTTTTCAGTGACCAAAAAGTGAATGTAAGCACAGTTAGACAGTGAGTAATGTGTTTTAGCATTGATAAGCGACGTGTGTAAGATCAACCATGTTATGTTATGCAGATTCCAATTCAGCAATATCAAAAATACATATCAAATGATAATGACTGTGAATAATAAATTGGAAAGAATCCTTTATTTGTTCTGTCCTTCAAAATGACTTCTTCAGAATAAATAATGTTTTTATTAATAGGATCATTCATATATAAGGAGAGGAAAAGAAATGCAACAAATGTTAGTTGCAATTATACATCAAGAAAAAAGCTAAAAATGCAGGGATGTTTAAATTTCTTGTGTTAAGAAAGGGGATATGCTGTATGATTCTAGATATAAACTTACTATGGAGGACTCAGAAATTAGTGCCCTTTCTATACATTTTCACCTTAATAAATTAATTAAAATGACATTTTTAAGTCAAAATTATGACTTATAAATAATTCACTGAGTGTGTTGTTTTATAAAAGATCTATTTTTTTTTTTTCTGTTTATAAGGCACTATTCAACTTTGCTTGATTGCTGACTTAGTCCGTGGCAGAGACACACTAAAGCACATAAGCTCTAACAATGGTCTTTCATGACAAATGGGATGCAAGTACAAATCTTTCCAGAGAATGGATATTTTTCTTTAATAAGATTTCTCGGATATTTAGGCCAGAAAATAAAAAATAAATAAATATACTACTTAATAAATAAACAGAGCACCTACTCAAATATGTGTGTCCACGAAGAATAATGTTTAAGTAATAAAATCTGTTGGATTAATAGATAAAAAAAATCCATCACAGAAATTACAGTCAATATTGTAAATTCATGCTTCAGTTTCTAGGTAGTTATCATATTTTATATGAATTAAATTTCTTATTCTAACAAACATTATATTAAGTTCAGATAAATTCTTTTCATGTGTAGTCATGATTGAGTTGATAGGTAGTATTATGTGATTGGTTTTATTAAGATTATTTATATTGTTTAGTTTTCTACTTTTATAAACTTGATGAGCTTTCCTCTTTGCATTATATGTGAACTACTTAGGATAATGGAGGAGTTTAAAAGTATTTTTCTTCATCATATAAATACTGAAGGCTTCAAATTATAATTGGTCTCATGTAAAAACTGATAATTACTCTGGATTTGATTTTGTCTTCCTTCATTTCTCCCCTTTATATCTACTTTATATTCATATTTTTTCCATTTCTCTTTTCTGTCCTTTTCTTCTTTTCATTGTTTCTTTTTCAACCTCTTTGTTCGTAGTTTTTTCTTGCTTTTTCTTTTTCTTTTACTGTCTGTTCTTCTCACTATCTTTCCAACTCTTTTTTTCTCTTTCTGTCTCTGGTATACTCTTTACTATTTTCTTTCTATTCAGTTCTCTTTCTTTTATATGAACTACTTAGGATAATGGAAGAGTTTAAAAGTATTTTTCTTCATCATATAAATATTGAAGGCTTCAAATTATAATTGGTCTCACGTAAAAACTGATAATTACTCTGGATTTGATTTTGTTGTGGTGCAAATATGAGATTATTTTTGTTGGTTGATGATCACACACACACACACACACACACACACACATATATATATATATATATATATATAGTTAATGATATTATTTAGTAATCTGTATTGATAATTTCAAAGAGGATATAATCCAGAGAGCTCAATGTAAAAACAGAGCAAACATTAATTATTAAGAAAAAAGATAACTTTAAAGGTACATGATTATAATTTATTTCCTTAGGACCAAGAATTTGATCCTAATTCATCAGATCAACTATTTTCATACAAATAATATATATATATATATATATATATATATATATATATATATATATATATATATATATAGAGAGAGAGAGAGAGAGAGAGAGAGAGAAAGAGAATAGTATTTGGTAGTGTACAGCTTTTACAGTATTTTCTGTTAAAAATTTGTAACTTTTTGGCTTTTATTTCCAATTTCTTTAATTTTTGCATGATTGTTTTTCATACTGGCCAGGTGAAATGTTGTTTAATCTTGGTGATCAAGTGGAAATTAATGTTTCAGCAAACATAAAAGATTAGATTCCAGAGATTGGATAAGGTGACTGTTGTAGGTGTTGGGGGTAGCAGTCAGGGTGAAGTGGATTGGACCATTCTTGGAGTGGTGATGCATTAAGAATTATGAATGCTTCTGATGACATGCAACAGATTGCAAAGTTGGGTTTGAAGATTCTAAGCTGTCGGTAAGTGGGGCTGGTAGTGATTATATTACAAAGATAATTTGCAGCAGGAGTTTTTATTAGAGGAGGAGAATGGCAGGGGATGAATGTTTTAAATTATACACTTCGTTTACCTTCCCACCTCTTGCTTTTGATTGACACCAAATAGAAGCTGTTTAGTGTGTTATGTTTCAAACAAAAAAAGAAAGAAATAGATAAAATACTTCTAGGGCAAAGTGAGGTATAAAAATGTTGAGCTTGCACTGAATTAATACAGCTCATTGGAGTCAAATTAAAGAGAAAAGGGAAAAAAAAGCAATTTTTTTTCTATTTTTCTTTTTTCACTTTTACTTTCACTTTCCTCTACCATTTTACTTTCACTTTCGCTTTTCCCTACTAGTGATCAACAACACCCATGCGTCTCTATACCATATTTCCTCTAATTCTGACACTTTTATGTGAAGTGATGTTACTAAACCGTGCTCTCATCGCATTTTCTTCATCAATAATCAATCAATATGCACAGCTGATAGAACTCACTTGCCCACCCACCCTTTCTTTTTCTACCTTCCATTCTTCTCTCACACTTTTCCTTTCCCCCTCTCATTATATTACATTTTTCTCTCTTCTTCTCCTATATTAATTATTCTCTTTTTTCCTCCACATCTTACTCATTATATTACTTTTCTCTTCTTCTCTATCTCTCTCACTCTTTTCTTATATATTAATTTCACTTTTCCTCCCTTCCCTCTCTTTCTTATTATATTACTTTTTCTTTTCTTTCTTCACTTATCTCTCTTTTTCATTATATTACTTTTTCTTTTCTTTCTTCACTTATCTCTCTTTTTCATTATATTACTTTTCCTTTTCTTTCTTCACTTATCTCTCTTTCTCTTTATATTACATTTTCCTTTCCTTCTCTACTTATCTCTCTTTCTCATTATATTACTTTTTCTTTTCTTTCTCAATTTCCCTCTCTTTCTTCTATGTCATTCATTTTTCTTATTCTTCTACCATAGCAACTTATTTTCCTTCATTTTCACCCTTAATATCTACTTTATATTCATATTTCTTCCATTTCTCTTTTCTGTCCTTTTCTTCTTTTCATTGTTTCTTTTTCAACCTCTTTGTTCATAGTTTTTTCTTGCTTTTTCTTTTTCTCTTTCTGTCTGTTCTTCTCACTATCTTTCCAACTCTTTTTTTCTCTTTCTGTCTCTAGTATACTCTTTACTATTTTCTTTCTATTCAGTTCTCTTTCTTTCTTATCATTTCATGTTTTCACTTTCTACTTCTTCTCTGTCTTCTCAATGTTTTTATTTAATAATTATTCAGAATTTAGAAATAAGATAAACTACAACAGATAAAAATTAGGAAGAATATTTTTAACCAGAACCTCAGAAATATTTTTAAAGCATTGTTATAATGGGAAAAAAACATCTGCTATTGAACATCGGACATTGATACCACAATGAATAAAATACAGAGTGATTTCAAGAGGAAAGGAGAGGAAACAAGCCTGAAAATATTAACTTTTCGACCTGCAAGAGCCATGGAATCAGAATTTGGAACCACGTTTATGCTATTTGAAATGTAACAACTTTGACCCCATTATAAGACAATTGTTCTATTTAACCCTTTCTTGATTCAATTTCTTTCTAAATGTTACTAGTTTAACTCAAATTTAATTTGCTTTATGGACTACCTGCACAAGTTAACAAGTCATATAAATTTTGGTTTGATTATGCTCAGACTATATATTTCTATGCAAACAAAATACAGAAAGATTGTTGAACAATACAAAATATGTTTTAAGTATAACTGTAAATATACAGTTTTGTGTTAGATAATTTCTTTCATCAGAATCTATTTTAAACATTTATAAGACATTCATTGAATGTTTCTGACATGTCTGGTCTGGTTTATCTCCTATGCATTTAGAGAGTCATGACAGAATCAAAAGAAGAACATGCAATGTCATTAGTCCTGACCTGGCATCTCGGCTTCAGTCACTTTCCCACTGGAACTTTCTTCCAGCTTTTTGCTTTCCAGTCAGCTTTGATGTTCAAAAATTTAAATGCAATGTCAATCATTATCTTGTTTTCTTAATTTGTCTTCTTAATTATTGTTCTTGTTAATTAATAATGTCTTTCAATTTCTCATATTCTTTTACATTCAGTAACCTTTAAGTAAGGATTGTGTTTCTAGTTCCTTCTAAAGCCTTTTTCACTCTCTTTCACTCTTAGTAGCTCCTTGTGTCTAAGTGGCATTATTGCCTTGTTTGGGGTGAATTGATTAAAAAAATGTTATTCATAAATTATCTTGTAAGATTCTTGATGTTATAAATATTAAAAGCAATTCAAAATAGCAGCAAGACAAAATGGCAATAACCTTAAGAAAGATTTTATTCAACAAAAAAGCACATAATGTCACTCTTCCCAGAATACAGCACAATTTATACAAATGTATGTTCATTTACATCAGTCAGTTATGTGCCATGCATGATACACGCTTAGGCGGTCATGTGTCTCTCGATACATGACTGACGAGGCAGATTTTTTCCTGCAGTAGGTTGCTATTTCTTTCGGCACTAGACCAGTTGCCATCCAAGGCTATAGAACCAGGTCTGTCCTGCTATTTACCCATAGCTGGGGGGGGGGGAGAAGAAGAGGATTCATACCAATCTCAAAGAATTTAGCATATGTGAATGTAATGGATTTGACTAAAATCCGAGCTGATAGAATAGTTCATTTCAAAATACTTGACACAAAATGGTCCATGCAAGTGTTTATGTGCAAACTCTAATCAGTATGTTGGGAATGCTGACACAAGAGCAAGTCCTCTCCCCACACCCTACCAAATCACTTTGATCAAAAATCTATTCCCAATATCTTCTGTGCTTTATCCTTTTGCTCATTCAATACAAGATCAGAAACTGAAATGTTTTTATTACATCATATCAACAACTGCCATTTTCTTTTTAATCAGGTTCAATCATGAAAGAATTTTGGAGATTTCATTCATGAATGTAGTTGTTTCCTTAATTCAAATGAGTCTGAAAATGCTCTCTGATATCAAATATGCATTAAAACAAAGTCAATGATTGGAGTGTGGAAATGAGAGAAAAAGGGGAGGTAATTAATTTTCTCAATAAATAGGAAGCCAAAAAGAAGAAAAAAAACACAAAAAGAAAGGAAATGGTGTTAGTTATTCCATTCACTCTTATTTTATTAGGAATCATGGGAAAATGGGTTCCTATCTTTGATCTTTATTAATGAAAAAATGAATTAGAAAATTGATTCTTGCTTTTCTCTTTTTCCTGTCTTAACATGCAGGTCCCAGAAGCCAAAATGATTCATGGTTTTAGAGGCTTGTGTGACGATACATTCACATCTGGTGAATACCAACCATAGAATTTCAATTTATTCTTTGAAATGGAAAGTTAAATTTACAGTGAAGAGGTTGAATTGAAATTTAGTGAAGAGGTTGGAATTAATATTTAAATATGCCATATTTTCTGGCCTCTCTGAAGATGCAAGTTTCATAAAGGCTTTTTTGAGTCACTCAGAATGTAGTATTAATAAATGCTAAATAATTTGGTGTTTAATAAATACTAAATACTTTGGTGCATAGATAAATTATAACTGATTTAGAATAGTAAATTGAACATAGGATAGGTTGCATCTTCTTCTTTTGTTCCATGTCCCTTCAGGATATAGTCAATCATAGCACCCCATTTCCTACTGTCTTTTGTAGCTGTCAATAAGCTTTGACTTTTTGTTATTTCTCCTAGACTATGTTCTACCATCCACTTGCTTAAGACGGTTAAGTATGTCACACATTGCTTTTCCTTGTCCCTCTTTCTCTCTATCCACCCTGTGAGTACCAGATTTTCCAAGCCCTCCTTTCTCATTACGTGTCCCAGAAATTTCAGCTGCCTCTTCCTGATGTTAAGTATGAGTTTCCTTTTTGTTTGCATCCTCTCCAAAACCTCATCATTGCCCATATGTTCAGTCCATGGTATCCTCAGCATCGACACTTCTGCTGCATCCAGTCTCTTCTTCCTTTTTTGAGGAGACCATTCAACATTTACTGCCATAAGGGAGGACAGATATCATGTAGAAATTTCAAGTGGTTACAGAGTGTGGTGGAATTAGGAACAAAAATATTAGGAATGAGCAGAAAGAGAAAAGAGGAATCAGGAGGACTGCAGATAGCGATTGATGTTGTATTTAAATTTTTGCAGATTAAATTTGGCTGGAGAGCATGGAGCTGGGTGTTCCACAAGCAAGAAGTGCAAGAAAACAAAATGTTAGCATAGAACTTATGGCTACATCTAATAAACTCACTTCTAAATTGTCAAGATCTTGCCACTAGTCTAGTACTCTGCTTAAATTCATAAAGTCTAGATACCATAGCAAAGAGTTCATCTGAACAGTTATCATGAAAGTATTCATGAAAAAAGGCAACCTTATAGCAGTGGGCAAGTGATTTAAGCTGAGTTGCCAGATCAGGGCCAACATTATTGCTGATTCTTCTTTGGATCTTATCAAGAAGCTTCAGGTAAATAGCAGGGGCACTGAACCATACACTATTTACATTATTCAGACTATTGTACCCATCTTTGTTGCCATATTTATCACAACATTTCAGCCATTGTATGCTCTGGCCTTCTTCAGGTGGTTGGAATGTTGAACTGAACCCTTTATTTCACTCACTGGGGTAGACTGTTCTAGTTCCACATGCCATGTCTAATGGATGTCAGTTATCAGTTATCTCCTGTTAATTCCCCTCTCCAAGTTCTCCACTGCCTTAACCAGGTATTGAACTCACAAATCTTTGGGTCCTGTCACTGGATCTAACCAACACCTTTATCCACTGTGCCATGTGTCCTTAACAGCTGAAATGTTTTAATAAGTATGGCAACAAAGATGAGAATAATAGTTCAAATAATGTAAATAGTGTACCTCATCTCAGAAATATAGACAGATACTGCACTGAATCATATATGGCAGCAATATTCTAAGCAAGGATGTATGGTAGACTTATAGATATGCAAGCCTTTTCAAATTTGAACTCTCATGGATGTTATGCATAGTGTCCAACTCATTCAGAAATTTTTAAACTATCAACTATATACAACAGTTTTCTCGGGTCAATGATTAAAAATGGCTTCAAACAAATGAATCCTGTATATATAGATATATGGATAGAAGGGGAAGTTAAGAGTTGACTCTAGACTTGAACAGGCAAAGATTGTAGTGATCTTGGGCATCTGTTCCATAGGGCATTAGTTCACAGGAAGAAGCTGTTTAGAATGGAAATTACTTGTTGCCGATGGTTAACAGAGGTAATGTTGATGGTTTGCTACTATGGAAGTGGCATAGCAGATCCTAGCCATGAAGATCACACCTGGTGGAACCAGGTGATGCAGTTCATCTGAGCACTTTCCATGGTAATAGCAATAGAGCAGTGAGAGACATGCCACATTCCACCTGTGAGAGAGAGTGGAAAATAATTCTTCTCCAACAAGAAAGCATGGCATGTCCTTGATGTGAAGGTTTGAATGTATATATATATCAAGCACATAACATCATCTGCAATTACTCATGGTAGACAGCTTGTGAATTTTATGTAGTAAATCTATAAAAAATAAAATATTTTGCATTTTAGGCATAATAATCAGAATAACCTTCATAATTTTGTTGGATTAGGCGAATATTGTGCCACAGAAGGAAAATGATTTATTTTATTCAGGGTAGGCACTACATACCTTGCCTTGGTATGTTCCTGATATATATATATATATATATATATATATATATATATATATATATATATATATATATAGTGATTTTACAAGCATATTAGCTTAGATGTGGCACAAGGCCAAAAGTATGGGGTAACTGTTCCAGTGAGACAAGCTTGCTAACCATTACACTGCCACAAGGTGCCCAAAATATATATATATAGTGATTTTACAAGCATAGCTTAGATGTGGCACAAGGCCAAAAGTATGGGGTAACTGTTCCAGTGAGACAAGCTTGCTAACCATTACACTGCCACAAGGTGCCCAAAATATATATATATATAGTGATTTTACAAGCATAGCTTAGATGTGGCACAAGGCCAAAAGTATGGGGTAACTGTTCCAGTGAGACAAGCTTGCTAACCATTACACTGCCACAAGGTGCCCAAAATATATATATATAGTGATTTTACAAGCATAGCTTAGATGTGGCACAAGGCCAAAAGTATGGGGTAACTGTTCCAGTGAGACAAGCTTGCTAACCATTACACTGCCACAAGGTGCCCAAAATATAAAAATTTTCCAAGTGTAGATTAGATGTGGCACAAATTTTCCAAGTGTAGATTAGATGTGGCACAAGGCTGAAAATATGGGGCACCCAGTGAGAGTTGAACTCCCTACTCAGTCGTAATTGTTCTAGTGAGACCAGCTTGCTAACCATTACACCACCTTGAGAATATATATATATATATATATAAAAAATGGACATGGTCCGACAATTTATTTATTAAAGACATTTTTATGTTTAACGTTGTTATTTATAGATACAAGTATAAACTTCAATCTTTTATTTAATTGAAGTTTATAAGCAGTAAATTCGACCTTGTCTACCGAAAGGTTCTTTGTGGCCGAGACGGTTAAGGCACGTCAGCGTAAATGACGGTTCCGTATAGGATGCAGGTTTGAATCCTGTCAAAGAATGAATATTTTCTATGAAAATTTCTCGGACATTCAGGCCGGTAAATGTTATTTAATACTGTTTATCATAAACAGAGCATTTGCTTAAATACTTGTATCTATAAATAACAACGTTAAACATAAAAATGTCTTTAATAAATATATATATATAGTAAGTGTGGTTCCTTAAAAGGGAAAATAGAGCCTTGCTGAACTGTGGTACTGTCTGTAGCCAAGTGGTAAAGCACACCAGATCAAACAGTGGTTTCTCCTACAAAGGGGGGGGGAGTCATGTTCAATCCCTGCTAAAAAGCTTATTTTCTTCTATTAGGACTTCTCAAATGAACAAGACAATAGATATAATACACACTTTTTAAAATAAAAATAAAAATGAGGCATCTATTTCAAATACGAGTATACACTATAATAATAAGATAAATAATAAAATCCTTTATTATATATATATATATATATATATATATATAATCTACTTCAGTAGAATAATTTATGTACTTAATGGTTTGAAGTAATACATTAATCTTTACTTTCTTTTTCAATCATAAAGCATATCACAATAATCTGCATTCAGATTGTTTTTTTTTCTTATCTGTTGATTATGTTTTGCTATTGAGTCACTCTTAAATTGTCCTATGAATAAAAAAAACTTCATCTGATCAGCCTGCAAATGCAATATCTGCATATTTCTATAAAAAAATTTCTAAAATGCCATTAGAGAAAAAAAAGCTTCAAACACCATTTGATTGATATTTTTTTCTTCCTCTGTGATATGGATTTCAGTAAAATTTTCTTTCGTTATATGCCATGTCTATTCAGGATGTGTAGTTCTAAGTAACATTTGCTTCTTTACCATTACTCTTGGTGCCAATTCTGCTATCCATTTACACAAACTCTTTAGGTAGGTTCCTTCTGCTACTCATTATTACTCCAATGTATCTTGTGAGTGTTAAATTTAAAGATCACTTTCCTTAGTTTGGTTTGGTTTGGTTTGTTTTGTTTTATGGCATATCAACCTCAATGGGTTATTTAATGCCAACAAGATTTTTTATTGCTGCTCATATTTTTTTTCTTCAATAATGTATTCCTGGTAATATTTCTTTTTCCAAAAATTCATTGTTGGTATTAAAAGCTATTTTTACACTTTCATAATGTTTTGACCCCAGTTTGGGGGTCAGCTATTTGACCATATCTGGGACCCTAACAAGTGCTACCGCTCTGGGTCAGGGTGCATCTGGGAACACCAACAGTTATGAGGTGGTTCCATGCTCCTCATGATCAGAGGCCTTGCTGCTGGATGTAGTTTATCATCTTACCCAGGACATGGATGTAGTTTACCATCATAGCACTTTCCTTATATACCCAAGATATTTCATCTATTTCTGATTTTAAGTGTGAGTCTTTTTCGTTCTTATTTTCTTCAAAACTTCATTTTACTCACATGTTTACCCCATGGTATCTATCCTCATCATTTGTTACTTCAAGTCTCTTTTATTATTTCCTAAAGTTCTTCCACTACAAGGCTCAAAGTCACTCAAGGTAAAGTGTTATTGTTAAGATTGTTATGACGAATGGTATCTTATTTATAAAAAAAAGAGGTTGTACAAATTGAAGATTATCAGAATCAGCTAGCTCCTGATTTGAAAAAGTTGTAGTGCTGAAAGAAGCATCCACTTGGGAGCAAAGTTTACAAAGTTCTTAGGAAAAATGTCTGAATGGAACTTTCTTCTTATATTTAGAATATGGAGAAAATTAGGGTGATTTGAGTCTGTGGAAATAACATGATGAGTCTTAACAGTAAAGGTCTGAATTAGTGGATTTAAAGAATGGAGCTTATCTGAATATTTGCTATGGAAATAGTCAGAGATTAGTGATTGATTAATTTGTTTTTTACAGTTTATCAACACTTTGTGGGTTATATAAAGCCAAAAGATATTTTGTTGTGAGTAGCAATAGGCTGGCAATGTTACATTTGTGGGAAAGAGGTTAATGAAGGAGGAATATGATTTCTCTCAAAAGATGATGTAAATGTTTTTTTAACTCTGTCTTAGTTGGGAAGTAAGGATTGTGCAGCTCCAGCCTAGATATGGAAGCAATGCTCCATTTTTTTTTTGTCTACTCTGATTCAGAAGATAAAGCATTGATTTATTTGTTTTTTTACACTTTATGAACACTTTGTGACAATAAAACCACTAAGACATGACTAAGGATACTAAGTGTGAGAGAATATGAGAAAAAAGTGCTACTAAGAAGCATGAAGAATAAAAGAACAGGAATTGAGAAGATAAGATAATGACTGATATTGAATTTACAAATATTTCTTTATAAATAACTAACAAAATTTTCTTGATTCTTAATACTTCGCTTAGCTTTTGGAAAGCATCTTTTGCTATTGCAATGCATCTTCAAATATCAGTTTCATATTTTTTCATTTGTTAAAACACTTTCTAGATATCTGTCTATATCTCTGAGATGTGGTATTATGCTTGCTTACATTATTTACATTATTCAAACTGTAAATCCTCATCTTCTTTACCATATTCACAACATTTTGGCCATTGCATGCTCCGGGCTTTTTCAGGTGATTGGAATTTCAAACCAAACCCTTTATTTCATCCACCCGGGGGATAGATTGTTCTAGTTCCACGTGCCATGCCTCTTCCAGATGTTATTTCCCTTTAGCTCAACTCTCTTAAGGCATTGGTTAGATCCAGTGACTAGATCCAAAGAGTTGTGAGTTCAATACCACGCTACAGCAGTGGTGAACCAAAAACATGGAGGGTTGATTTAAAGGGAAATAACTGAGACATCCGGAAGAGGCATGACATGTGGAACTAGAACACTCTACCCTGGTGAACGAAATAAAATGTTCGGTTTGGAATTCCAATCACCTGAAGAAGGCTGGAGCATACGTCTGAAACGTTGTGAATATGGCACTGAAGATGAAGATAACAGTCTGAATAATGTAAATAATGTAAGTAATCACTTCCTAGGTATTTAAATTTTGGGGGTCGTCAATTCATAGTTCACATCTTGGGCTGTTCCTTTTGATGTTAGGACATTATGGTGACATATTTTGTTGTTGTTTTCTTCCTCCTTGTATTTGTCCACTGCAATGTTGATCAGCTCCATTTTCTTTTCATTTATGATTCATTTGCAATTAATGCTTGGGAATAATACAACTAATTAGGGATCAAGAAAAATTTTTTTTTAAACGTGTGGTGGGAGGCACAAGCAACGAGAAGGTTCGTTAGACGTTGGGAATCTGGGTGGGTCATAGGAGGGAAGGTTGTCTGTCGCGCTGCTTGCAATTTGACAATAGGAGAGGAACAAAAAAAATGGGGGAAGGGAAAACAACAGTTGATGCAGGTTGGTATCTTTTGGTAATATTGAAACCATTGGGATGAAGAAACAACTGATTAGCTATCATTCTTGCAGTTGCTTTTGTTCCCGTTATAATGAAGATGTCAGTGTTTCGCAACATTGAATTTTGGAGAAAAGAAAGGAAATCACGCTACTTTACTCCTCTTGCTTTATTCAGTAGAGGGAAATCCTGGGTTTGTGAAGGGTGACACTTACAACACATGTAATAATTATGTGATTGACTCAGCAATACATTGAGAAATAAGTGACGTAAGCTTACAATAAAAGAACAAAATTGGTCAAGCTAACCAAAAAAGAGCATTTAATATTATATTTTGCATCATGGTTTTATTTTATGATGAGGCATAATCCTTAGATTTATAACAATGGGGTCATTCCCTGCAAGACTGACTGACTACATTCAGGATCATAGTCATTCTAAACTCCCTGATTCTTTCATTAGCTGCATAGTATATGTTGCACCAGGGCTACATATAGTTTTGAATTCAGAGTTGTCCTTCTCCTAAACTGGTTGCCAGCCAAAGCTAAAGAGCCCAGTCTGCTTTATTATTTAACCTGTAACTTGATTTGTAGGGGAGGTGGGGGTCATACTTCACAAAACAAGGATTTCCCTCAACTTGGAACAAGAAATTGGTCAGATGAGTTTGCATTTCAGTTGGCTTTTGCTACATTCACTTTCTCACAAATAACCTTGGGAAAGGCATGAATCCATGAATTACAACTGTTATTTCAAGATAAGGCATGACCCTTAAACTTAGAAAAATGTATTTCTTGATGAGGCATGATTCTTAGAATTTGAACAAAGAGTTCATTCACTGCAAATACAACTTTTATTTCAAAATGCAGCATGATCTTTTAATTTCAAACAATGGGACTGTCCGTTGTAAATACAAATTTTATATTATTTCTAGATTAGATATGATCCTTCAACTTAAGCTGATTAAAAATATTCATTTAATTTTTTTGCTGTAATTCTTTTTGGAGTTTTTTTTTAGTGTTTTCTTTATTTATTGCTTTTATTAAATATTTTGATGTTTATTTTTGATTTTGTTCCATATTCAACTCAATTTATCATTCTTGTATCAACCTATCTTTTCAGTTCACTTTTTAATATTTTCCTAACTTTAAACAAAAAATAAAGGGAAAGAACTTATCTTAATCACTTTTCCTTTGTAATTGCTTTTATAATAATTTTAATCAATTCATAAATAATAATGTCTTTTTTTTAAATCCATTAAAATTACTAAGGACAGAAAAACTTAGAACATCAAGAACAAAATAAAAAATGTAAAGAAAGAAAAAATGTCTTTAATTTTAAAACATTTAGTACACTCTGATTAAAATCTATATGTCATATCTCTTCAGGATGTTGGCGATCATGTCTCTCCACAACCTCCTATCCTTTGTAGCTCTAAGTAATATTTGTCTTTTAGCTATTGCTCTCATTCGTGGTTCTGCCAACAATTTACACAAGCTCATTGGGTAAATTACTCACTGTTTCCTTCTCTCTTAATGTCATTATTTCCTGTGAGTGGCAAATTCTCTAACCTTTCTCTTCTCATTAAGTGCCCTAGGAATTTCAATTATTTTGTTTTCATTTTCCTAAAATTACCTCATTGCTTACACATTTTGTCCATTGTATTTTCAGCATTCTTCTGTAGAACGACAGCATCTCTATTGCCTCAAGTCTCCTCTTCATCTGTGAGGAAATTGTCCAGCATTCACTGCCATGTACAATGATTGATATTACATAATATTTTAGCACTCTTTTCTTTATTTCTGTTGCCTCATGTCTCCTCTTCATCTGTGAGGAAATTGTCCAGCATTCACTGCCATATACAAGGATTGATATCACATAGTATTTCTGCAATCTTTTCTTTCTTTCTGTTGCTTGTAGCCTTCTCTTCATCTGTGAGGAAATTGTCCAGCATTCACTGCCATGTACAATGATTGATATTACATAATATTTTAGCACTCTTTTCTTTATTTCTGTTGCCTCATGTCTTCTCTTTATCTGTAAGGAAATTGTCAAGCATTTACTGCCATATACAAGGATTGATATCACATAGTATTTCTGCAATCTTTTCTTTCTTTCTGTTGCTTGTAGCCTTCTCTTCATCTGTGAGGAAATTGTCCAGCATTCACTGCCATGTACAATGATTGATATTACATAATATTTTAGCACTCTTTTCTTTATTTCTGTTGCCTCATGTCTTCTCTTTATCTGTAAGGAAATTGTCCAGCATTTACTGCCATATACAGGATTGATATCACATAGTATTTCTGCAATCTTTTCTTTCTTTCTGTTGCTTGTAGCCTTCTCTTCATCTGTGAGGAAATTGTCCAGCATTCACTGCCATGTACAATGATTGATATTACATAATATTTTAGCACTCTTTTCTTTATTTCTGTTGCCTCATGTCTTCTCTTTATCTGTAAGGAAATTGTCCAGCATTTACTGCCATATACAAGGATTGATATCACATAGTATTTCTGCAATCTTTTCTTTCTTTCTGTTGCTTGTAGCCTTCTCTTCATCTGTGAGGAAATTGTCTAGCATTCAGTGATACAATGATTGATATCACATAGTATTTCAGCACTCTTTTCCTTGTTACTGTTGTCTCAAGACTTCTTTTTGTCTGTGAGGGAATTGTCCAAAATTAACTGACATATATGAAAATTGATAATACATATCATTTTTGCACTCTTTTTCTGTTTCTAATGTTATTTTTCTGTTTCTTATACTTTATTTAGTTTTTAAAAGTCATCTTTCACGATTCCACTGCACATTTGGATTTCAATGTCACATTTTCTTTCTTCCATTAAAATACTTCCCAGATATTTGAACTTCTGTGCTCCTTTGAATTTGACATCTCCAATTCATCACTCATGTCTTAGTCTGTTTCATTCGCTGACAACCATACATCTTGGATTTTTTTTTTTTTTTACAATTGATGGGTTGTCCTTTCTTACTGTTTTGTTAAGTGATAAGTAAATGTGTTTATGGTTACTTGACGAGTAGTATGAAATTTAAGTAGTGGGTCAAACTTTGTCTCTTTCTGAATTGTCATATGGGAAAGCATCTTTGTTTTGTTTTGGTAATTTAGACATAGAGCACTGACCTGTTAGGGTCCCAGCTATGGGTAAATAGTGAACCCCCAAACAAAAACAAAGCACCATGAAAGTATAAAAATACATTTTTATAGTAAAAATACAGCAATATATTTTATAGCAAAATGACCAACAATACATTTTATAGTAGAATTACCAACAATATATTTTATAGCAAAATGACCAACAATACATTTTATAGTAGAATTACTAACAATATATTTTATAGCAAAATGACCAACAATACATTTTTATAGTAGAATTACCAACAATATATTTTATAGCAAAATGACCAACAATACATTTTATAGTAGAATTACCAACAATATATTTTATAGCAAAATGACCAACAATACATTTTATAGTAGAATTACTAACAATATATTTTATAGCAAAATGACCAACAATACATTTTATAGTAGAATTACCAACAATATATTTTATAGCAAAATGACCAACAATATATTTTATAGCAAAATGACCAACAATATATTTTATCTGTAGTTGAAGGCATACAATTACATTCAAAATATATTTAGTTGAAGCCATAAAATTGTGTTCAAAATATTTAGATTTCGGCATTAAATAATCCATAATGGTTGATATGCTGCTAAATAAAATCAACCAACCAACAATACATATTTATAGTAAAATGACCATTAATACATTTTATCTGTAGTTGAAGGCATACAATTGCATTCAAAATATATTTAGTAGAAGCCAAAAAAATGGTGTTCAAAATATTTATATTTTGGCATTAAATAACCCATAGAAGTCTTTATATACCACTAAACAAAATCAACCAATGAACATAGAGCTCTGTATATTACTGCCTATTTTGTTTATGTTTTCTTTTCTTTCTTTATTCTATTGGGGTTTTTTTCTTGGTTTTGTTCATTGGTTGTTGATTTTTCTTTTTTTCTTGGTCAGTTGGCAGGCTTATATATATATATATATCAGTTACACAACTACATGCTTATCCAGACAGCTTACGTTACACCTATCTGGTCACAGCTCCAGTAGAACCCATTTAAACACACACAAACTTACCAGACTCCATTAGAAACATACTAGTAGAAAACACAAATATATTAACTGCATCCACCTGTAAAAAAAGATTAAAAATAATGGAAGCTTTAATAATAAAAAAGAAAAAAACAACTCTTAACAATATTAACTACAAACAAAGCCACAATGTGCTAACCGTATTCGGAAATTAATAACTTTCCTACCACACACTAAGACATATACAGAACGCACACACTCAATTCAGCTGAAAAATCGAATCATCCTTGATAATGGCAAAAGGTATAGCCAAAAGTGCTCGGAAATATAAAACATTTGGACAGTTTTTACACACTCTTTGTCCAGAAAAGAAAGCTCTTGTTCAAACACAAGAAAAATTAAATAAAAAGCTTAACCGTAGTACCTTGTCTGTCGTATTTAATGAAACATGCATATATATATATATATATATATATATATATATATATATATATAAAAAATATACACTTAACACACACATTCCCTTCCAAGCCATTGTCAAAGTGACAAAGGAAGGAATTCTGAGATTCAGGAATCTCCCAGCCTTTATCTTAAAAACAACTTGAAAGAGGCTGTTTAACCAATACAAAGACTGACCAAAATTAATGATAAAATAACAAATGAAAACTACAGACAAAGTTCACTTTCTTCAGAGACAGTCATTCACTCCTGTAGTTCACTGCTACTAACAAGCAAGGATATCTTTTCTCATGATGATGGCCATGCTGGCCGAAGCTAGTCAAGGAACCTAACTGAGATAATAAAACAAAATAATATTAATATACAACCCAGTATGCCTGAAAATTTTAATTTTTTAATATATATTTATTGTTCGAAACATACACGCACACACACACACACACATATATATATATATATATATATATATATATATATATACATATATTATAGTAATTCGTCAAGCCTAGAAGAATCCTCAACAGAATGCAGAAAGCACTGGATGGCCGTTTCATCCTATCTGGGACTCATCAGCAGTGCGCATCCACTATCAAGAATTGAACCCGGACTGTTTCGATGCAATGCGAACGTCATACTAACTGTACCATAGGACTCGGTGACGAAGAAGACACAAGCTCGACTCAATACAGCGCCACTACTCACTCAGTTCTGCAGTGATATTCATCCAAGTATTCAGATAACCTCGTACCTCAGAACAGTGCCCCAAGAGCCATGACTACTTTTTGACCAGGCTCGAGATTTTCTCTGGTCCCAAATTAGATCCTGTGTTAATGTATATAAAATAGACCAAACCCGGATATAAGAGAAACACGGATATAAGAGAGATTTTCTCTGGTCCCAAATTAGAGCCTGTGTTAATGTATATAAAATAGACCAAACCCAGATATAAGAGAAACCCGGATATAAGAGAAACCCGGATATAAGAGAAACCCGGATATAAGAGACTTCTTCTCCAGTCCCGACAACTCTCTTATATCCGGGTTACACTGTATAAAGAGCTCAAATGTTTCCTTATTTATATCTCTATTTGCCTAAACCTGATGATGGAAGGTTTTGTAAACTTCTTTGTTTAGATCTCCCCACTTCCTCCGTAAATATTAGGTTGGTGCAAAAATAATGACTTAATAATGTCGTTTTCTGACATTAAAAAATACCTCAAAAACGACATTATTATGTCATTATTTTTGCACCAACCTAATATATTCACCTTGGCTCCTAACTGACTTCCACGTCCTCAAAAACTTCCCCAGCTCTAGATCATTGATTCTTTTTTCTTTTTATGTGCTGAGTCCCTTCAGGACATAGGCGATCATGGCTCTCCACTTCCCCCTATCCCTTGTAGCTCTCAATAAGTTTTGTCCTTCTGCCACCTCCCCCAGATCATGTTCTGTCATCCACTGGCTTAAGCCTACCAGGTATGTCATGAGTTGCTTTCCCTTGTCTCTCTTTCACTCTATTCAGCCTGTGAGTGTATCAGATTCTGCAGGCCCTCCTTTCTCATTAAGTGTCCCAGAAATTTCATCTTCTTCTTCCTGATGTTAAGTATAAGCTTCCATCTTTTTGCATCCTTTGCAAGACTTCATTGTTGCTGATATGTTTGGTTCATAATATCCTTAACATCCTTCTGTAGATTCTTGATAGAGAGAAGAATTCTTAGATTCTTCTGTAACAGGTATTTTGTCTGTATAACCATGCTCTTTATTTCTTTGGTAAATATCTATATTCCTGCTCATAGGTTAAAAATTCCATGTCTTTCGGAATTAGTGGGTTTGCCAACTGCAATTTATAGCATATGAAATTTTGTTCAATTTTTTCCTTTTTCTTTCTTGTTTTGCATGAACGCCTCTGAAAATTTATACAAATTAGCTTCATTAATAAAACAAAATTAATGGGTATCCACAGAAATTATATGCCTTGATTAAAATCATGGGATGGAGATGGAAAATGCGACATGCAGAATAATATATTTGGGATTGCTGTCTGCCTGCACCATCATCTCTTGAATAAAAGCCAGCAATTTTTCTTTCTTCCTCTTTACACTCAGAGTGGTACTTTGTAAGACGAGACATAGATGTCAAGGGTTTAATTAATTTAAGTGAGGATATTTTTTTAAATTATCACTTATTTTGCCTACATTCTTGATTTCTTTTTTAAATTTACATTATTTGTGTTTTAGTGGCATATTTTATTTAGAATCAAAATGCATTAACAGTGGAAAGTTCTTTTTTTAGTAATTTAAAAGCTGTAATAAAAATACTGATCAGAATTATGTAAAAAAAAAATAAATATATATATATATATATATATATATATATATATATATATATATATATATATATATATATATATGTATTTATATGCCTATATATATATATAAACAAACACGAGTATGTATATGTGTATATATATATATATATATATATATATATATATATATATATATATATATATATATATATATATATATATACACATGTGTGTGTATATATATATATATATATATAAATACACATTTCAGTAGAGACAAAGAAAAGAGTACTGAACTGTTATGTAATATCAGTCCTGCTATATGACAGTGAATGCTAGACAATCTTATCTCAAATGAAGAAAAGACTTGAGGCAACAGAAATGTGGTTCTACAGAAGGATGCTGAGAATGCATATGGACCAAATATGTGAGTAACAACAAAGTTTTAGAGAAAATAGAAACAAAAAGGATACTTAAATTTAACATCAGAAAGAGATATTAGAAATTTCTTCAGCACATAATGAGTAAAGAGGTTTTGAAAATTTGATGCTGACAGGACATTTAAGGCAAAAGGAAAGCAGTATGCAAACTAACTAGTGGGCTTGTGTAAACATTTGGCAGAACAGGGATTAGGAGAGACCAATTTACTAAGAGTTACAGAGAGGAAATTGTGGTGAGCCATGACAGCCCATATCCTGAAGGGACACAGCACATAGAAGAACTAGACATACACATAAAGGAGAGGAGATGCTGGAATTTAAAACTTTTAGATTTAAATTTTATATATATATATATATATATATATATATATATATATATATTTCATCTATTCATACATGCTACATAAACATATTTGTATATACGTGTTTCATTACACACACTATGTCTGTAGGCATTCTCTATGTACACATACATATAGACATGTATTATACATATATACATATATGTATTCATTCTTTATACAATTTTTAGATCTTCTCTCATAATAAATTGGTATAAATAGAATTTGTTTTCTTTTGCTCAATAAGGCATGAAGAAAACTATTTTCAAGTCAGACCCAATTTTTAGATATTATTACAAACTTGAAAATTCATTTCATGAATTTTTTCTACAAAGAGCAAGAGAATCAATAAGTGTTCACAAGACATAATAAATATATCTTTTATGTAAATAGCTTTTTCTGTTTTGTTAATGTGCCTGTATTATTCAAAAACAAAAGAAGCTTGGAAGTCATATTTTATGAAATCCTACATGTGGATTTATTCCTGGCTTCAGCTGGGTAGTTTCAAAATAATATTAAGCTGAAACCCCAGGGGTCCATCCTCCCAGCCAGTACCTCTCTTTTTGGAGGGAGCTGAGGTCATTACTTGGTGCCTGAGGTATCCCCTAAAGGATATCAAGGAGCCTTGAGCAATTTTCCAAAGTGTTGCCATTAAACCCATTTTAAACTGTGACCTTGTATCCCATTCAGTAGTGATATGGGTACACTAAAATATCTGCTATTTCATTGAAATTTATTTTTCTATCTAAGTAAATACTATTCAAATATACAACTTGCTTATATCAGTATTTTAAAATTGATTCTTGTTTTTTTGTGTGTCTGTGTTTTGTTTCGTTTTTTTTTTTTGGGGGGTGTACTTGATTCTTTTCCGAGTAGAATATACAAAGGTAGATAAATAAGTTCATAGCATGATACATTCTCTTATTTTTTTAAACTAATGGTCACCTAACAAAAGGCTCAAGAGCATCTCAAGGTAGAAGGTTGCTGAATGAGATGTAAGTTATGAACATTAAAGGATGAAGTAGAAAGTGAAAATTATGAGAATCGATAACAATTGACCCAAGATGTGAAGTGGTTAAGATTGTGCAGTTCAGAGAAGCAACCATTCAGGAGTCCGTTTCACAAAGTAGCAGTTCTCGGGAAGAAGCTGTTCGAGAGGAACTCACTTCTTACCAATAGAGCAATAGAGAGAATTATACAAAGAAATGTACCTATATTTTTTCAAAATTATTTCATCCCAAGCAAGGCAGGAATGCCACTAGTATTCATGGTGTTAGAGTGAGTGAAAGTGGGAGAAAAGACTGAGTATAGGGAGGATTGAAGAAAGGACAAAAAAATGAACGAGATTCAAGATAGAAAATGGAAATTGATGCTGCAGTTATATTCTGAAGATTGTAGTTATCAGCAAGTAAATTGTAGTTATTAGCAAGTAAACAGAAGGGAGTTCCACAGGTGGGAAGTCCGAGAAAAGAAACTGATGTATAAATATTGCACATTGAGTACTGGTGCTTATACTGAAGTATATTTTATATTATTTTATTTTCATTTTATGTTTTTATTTATTTGTTCGTTTATTTACTTATTTTTTGTCCCCCCCCACAGTAAATAAAATGAATTGTTCCACTATCATTATAATACAGTATATATATATATATATATATAATCAATATTTAAATTATGCCAGGGTCAGTTTTCAATCAACACCTGATGATTTGTATTGTGCATGAAGCACAAAGTTATGCTACCAGTCAGGAAAAAATGTATATTTATTAATATATATATATATATATATATATATATTTATTGTCATCCACAGACAGACTGTTTCGCTGTATCACAGCTCCTCGGTATGGCTAGACATCCCATTGCTTCAAGCTGGGATCGAAACCTGATTGATTCGGGATCAGTCAGAGATATATATGTGATAACAATATATATTTTTTTATATTAAGAACAGTATTAAGGAAATTGCATAACAAAGTGGAAAAAGTTTACTTGTGATGTCATTGGACTAAACCAACAAACATAACAAAATTTAGTCTGATGAAGTCCTGAATGACGAAACGTGTCACAAGTAAACTTTTTCCATGCTGTCATGCAATTTCCCAAATGAGTTAAAGATCAAATGCAGAACGGAATCCGACAGGATGATAAAATAAAAGAAGAAATCGGAAGCATATATTAATCTAACATGTTTCACTTTCATTAAAGCTTCATCAGAGATTAAAAGAAAATAGACAAAAAGACGTGCGTTTCTGTCTTTTTCCCTTTTTTCTCTCAATCTCTGATGAAGCTTTAATAAAAGTGAAACATGTTAGTTTGATATACGCTTCCTATTTGCTCTTTATTTTATCATAGAAAGAAATTTAATTGGGATATGTCAGCAGATAGATGAGATAGACTGAGATTGACAGACAGATGTGAATGGACTGAGATAGCCAGATAGCTAGCTAGCTAAATAGATAGATAGATAGATAGATAGATAGATAGATAGATAGATAGATAATGAACAGACTGATAGATAGATACTGAACAGCATATGATACATAGATAGATAATGAACAGCGTAAGACAGACAGACAGATACTGAACAGTGTAAGACAGATAGATAGATAGATAATGAAGAAACTGATAGATAGATAGATAGATAGATAGATAGATAGATAGATAGATAGATAGATAATGAACAGACAAATAGATATATTATGAATAAAAATGACAATAGGAAAACTGGTAATTGCTGACGCGTTTCGTCCAATGTGGACTTTATCAAAGCAAAATACAAAAAAAAAAAAAAAAATAGATATATACTGAATAGCATATGATAGATAAATTGATAGATAGATACTGAACAGCGTAAGACAGACAGATAGATAGATAGATACTAATAGTGTAAAACCAACACAGAGAGACAAATATGGACAGACTGAAATAGATTGATAGATAGATATAACCACACTGTGATAGATAGATAGGAATGAGTTAAGGATCAAATACAAATCAGTATGATAAAATAAAAGAAGAAATCAGAAATGTATATCAATCTAACATGTTTCACTTTTATTAAATCTGTTTTATAGATTCTCCCCCACATCCATTTCGTTTTCTAATATATATGATGCTATATGGTATTACATTAGTTTGGTGTAAGGCCAGGGTGTTGGAGCACTCAGGATGAAATTCACTAACAATGACTTCATAGTAGAGTAGTCAATAAAACGAAACTCATTAAAATAACAGTAAAACAAACCTGCTAACCATTAACCTACCACAAATGGAAACCCTTAGTAAATATTTACTAAGTTTAGTCTTGCACAAGGCCTCAATATTGGATCACTAAGATCAAACTTACTGATAATCTACTGTGAGACAAACCACAGACATCTTAAGTAAATATTTACTAACCTTAATTTAGTCTGGCAGAAGGTCTTAATATTGGAGCATGTAGGGTCAAACTCACTAAGAATGACCTCTAAGATATACTTGTTAGCTATTGCTCCATCATCGACATTCTAGTATATATTTAGTAGGCTTAGCTTAGTCTGACTAGGTCAGATTAATGGAGCACTTGATAATTAAACTAATGATTATTCTCTTGTGTGATACCTCTAAGTCGGTAGGGGTGGGCACAGTGTTACATCATTGTCTACTCAATTACAATAACAACATGAAGTAAAGTGATTATATTGAATTAGTTGCTAGGTTTACTTCTAAGAAAGTTGATTTGCTATGTCTTGCCAGACAATTCTTCTTGTCAGAATCCTTCTCATGCATTCATAAATCTACCATTTGTCCATGCCTTGAATACTGCTGCCATATCTGGTCTGTTGCTCCTACTATATATCTTGCTATTCTTAACAAAATTCAAAGAAAGATCTGTAATGTAATCGATTCTGACTTGGCATCTCTACTTTCCAACCAATTTTTCCTCTCTCTCTT
Source organism: Acanthosepion pharaonis (assembly GCA_903632075.3). Lineage (NCBI taxonomy): Eukaryota > Metazoa > Mollusca > Cephalopoda > Sepiida > Sepiidae > Acanthosepion > Acanthosepion pharaonis. Next base: position 1,449,248 of record CAHIKZ030003920.1, on the reverse strand, counting down.
CTACAAATATTTTCATGGCAATTGTTCTGATGAGCTGTTCTCTTTAGTACCTTGATATCCTGAATTTATGTTTGCTACTAGATTGGCAATTAGGTCTCATTATTTTACTGTTGAACTAGCTACATACAACTGTCAGTTCTAGTCTAATAGGACCTTTTCTCACCTGTGGAACTCCCTTCCGATTTCTTGCTTCCCTACCGTCTAAAATCTTAAAAAATTTAAAAGCAATGTCATTCACCATCTTGTCTTCTGATTCTTGTTCTTTTATTGCCCTTCATCTCACTTCTCCTGATGAAAGTTTTCTCTTTCACTCCCTCTAATTCCTTGAAACTTTCACACCCTCTAATCCATTGAATCCTATTAGTATTATCAACATGCTTGGAGTGAAATGATTTAAAAAAAAAGTTTCACCATGACTATATAAATAACAATAAAAAATCTACCTACTATTTGTACCTTTATTTGCTGCACAAATATATGAGAAATTAGTTTAATAATTAATACATTTATTATTGTTAATGAGATTTATATGGCTGAGAAAAATCTTTTACAATAAGAAATTCTTGATCTCTAGATATCTCAATGGTGTTTGACAGAGTTCTACATGTTGGCCTTCTACATAAGCTTGAAGGCTATGGTGTCATGGAATATATATTTGATTTAATGTTGAACAGGCATACTTCCAGATCATTTCATACTAATGTGGGGTCCCTCATGGCTCTATCCTGGGACCTACACTGTTTCAGATATTCGTCAATGATCTCCCTGATGTCATCATTTCCCAACTAGGTATTTATGCAAATAAAACTACCATTTACTTCTGCTTTAGTAGCAAATCCAATAGATCCAAACCTGGCATCTACTCTTGAAAAGAACCTTCAATCACTGGTTAACTGGAGCAAGAAATGGCTCATTAATTTTAAAGCCACCAAAACAAAACTGCTTTCATTTAATCACCGCAGAGATATTTTTCTGCCTACAATCAGAATGGCTGATGCTGTACTCCAGGAGAGCAACACTCTATGCCTCATGTTTTACAGGGACATGAAGTGGACCGACTATATCAAGTCAATTGCTTCATCTGTTGCAAGGAAAACTTGGTTCAGTGTATTGCACCAAAACTTTCTGTTGTTAACTGGGGCAAGGAATGACTTGTTAATTTTAACACATTCAAAATGAAACTGCTCTGGTTAATTGTCTGAGAGAACCTTTTTTACTTTCCAACAGCATGGCTGATGCTAACCGCCAGATGAGTGATTCATTGCAACTTCTTAGACTAATGTTTTCCACAGACATGAAGTGGAAAGTTTATATTGAATCAATTGCTACGTCTGCTGCTAAGAAAGTTCGTTCACTGTGTCATGCTAGATAATGTTTCCTGCCAGAATCTATCTTACATATTTATAAGTCTACCATTCATCCTTGCTATGAATATTGCTGCCACATCTGGTGTGGTGCTCCTGTTATACATTTAGATATTCATGATAAAATTCAAAGAAGAATCTGCAATGTTATTAGTTCTGACCTGGCATCTCAGCCTCAGTCATTTTCTCACCATCATAATGTAGCTTCCATGTGCCTTTTCTATAAATATTTTCATGATAATTGTTTTGATTAGCTTTCCTCTATGGTACCTAGACTTTATAAATTTAACCACGATACTTGATTGGCAACTAATTCTCATCATTTTACAGTTGAAATGGCTAGATGCAACCATAAGTTCTATGCTAACAGTTTCTTCTATCACACTTCTCACATGTGGAAATCTTTTTCGGCTTCTTGCTTCCTAGTCAATATTGATGTTCAAAAATTTAAATGCAATGACAATCTTTATCTGCTGTCTTCTTAATTATTCTTCTTTTAATGTTCTCTGTATTTAATAGTATTTTTTTTCTCATATTCCTTCTTAGTAACTCTTTGTATCTTAGTGACTTTATTGCCTTGCGTGGGGTGAAATGATTAAAAAACTCACTACAGTATTGATAAAGCTAAAAGGTTGGATTGCTAACCATTGATCTACAGTGTGGTTTTATTTTTCTTCCTTGTATCTTTCTCAGTTTCTGTCTATTATATTATTTTTATGTATGTATATATCTATCAATGTATCTAAAATTGTTTCAGATTATCTCAGTCAGTTCACGTCTCGTTATAATTTTCTTATGGAGTTTCTTTGTATTTATCACAAGTCTTTTTCATATCGAAATGTCAATCAAACAGAGTCTAAGTCAAACTTTTTGCCTCCATTAAAAACTTTTTGATTGTCTACTGACTTAAAAATACCAATCTGATAATTATTCACAATGCAGTTGAGATATTTACAAACTATCTATATTTAGCACATTGAAAATTGTTGTTTTGAATTCTGCATTTTGTTTCCACCTATTTAGGTTTCTATTAGTTTATATTCATGAAGATGTATTCTCTGTTGTGAATTGGCAAAGGTATCTTCATTCTTTGAATCTCTGTGGTACTTGTTTGTTTAAAAAAAAAAAATGGGCAAAGGCATTGCATCTGCCTTTACCAAAATCTTACCATCAGATTTTTAAATTTAGTTTTACAGAAATTTTTTGGTAGGAGGAGGTACAGGTTTCTATAATTTAAAGCATTTATTGTTTTACATTTGTGGATTGGATTTTCTTTTAGTGGGAGGTCATACAAGGCTTGTACAGTCTACCACCAAATAAAAATGGGTTTCTCAATTTTTTCTAGATTTCATAGTTTTTTGGGTTTTTTTTATTTTTATTTTATTTATTTTTCTTACATGTAGCTATAAAGATATATATTGTTGCATTGAAATTAGACTTTCTCTTTTATTTTATCTGTATTCTGTTTTGATTTGATGACACTAACAAAGCCTGGGTAACATTAGTTTTCAGATAAGAAAGCAAAAAAAGGGACAAATGTACATATATATAATTAGCTTTGCATTTTTGCCTTTTCTTTCAATTGTTTTTCCTTGTGACAGCCTCTTTTTAATCCTTGTTTTGAAATCTACTTATTTGAATTTAAAAACATAGTCTTATTTTTAGCTATTTCTTCATTCTTAATTATTTTGTTAGTTTTTTTTATTTACCTTGATTTTTATTTTCACCTTTGCCTGCTCATTCTCAATGCAAATCAGGTAACTTATTACAGATGCTGCTGCTGCTATCTATTGGCTGTTAATGCACATTGTACAATGAAGCTATCATTAAACAAACACTACATTCAGGTGCAAAATTGCATGAAACCTCTTTGTTTTTCAGGTTGCTATGTCAAATGGTTTAGGTGATATATTTAGACAAAAATCTGCACAATTCCAAAGTAAATGTGTTTCACTCATTTTTTTTTTCTATTATATAATTTATTTTTTTATTTTTTAATTAATTGACTCCAAGCTAGGCAATAATGCCACTAAGATGCAAGAGGTAAGAGAATGAAAAAGACGTAGAAAGAACTGAAAAACAAATTTTATAAAAGAAAAATCATAAACAGGAAACAAGGGATAAACCTCTACTACTGTTCAAAAGACCTGGGTGAAGTTTCAATGAAACATTGGGTAATCCTATCTACTCCTATTAATTCAATGAATTATAAGATTCAATTTACTTACCTTTTGACCATCTTCAAAATTTACACACAAAAGTACACACCACTCATGAGAGTCATATAAAACTGCAGAATTAGTAACAGATATATATATATATATAGTCTTAGCAATTCACCCCTGAAGGTGACCTTGGATGAGATTGAAATCTTTAGGAAAATAAAAGAAACTATGGCGTCTTTCTTAATCCTTTTTGTAACAGCACTAAGAAATTGATCCATGAATTTGAGATGATTAAAATAAATAAACATATCTAGATTATTCAATCAAGCAAGCTTGAATGAATATATATATATATATATATATATATATATATATATATATATGATAAAAATTATTGTGTTATGGCATGCTATATTTATGGATAAAAGTGCTCAATATCAGGGATAGAGCATATGTAGCCAACATACCCAGCATTGCCCAGGTGTATATAGCTGCAATTATATAACTGCACCCCTCTGTATACCTGCAACCCCAGTCTATAAATGTCTGCCTGCGTTCCTGCTTTCATGCATCATCTGTTGCTAATGCTAACCATCTTTTTTATGGTATGTCCTTCATAAGTGTTTGATTGTTCTTAGTAAAGGAATTCCGTCGATAAAACCCTTCTGTGTGTTCATTGCTTGGAATTAAATGTTTCAATGTTTTAGATATTCAATAAATTTCCTATGACCATAATGACTTTCAAATAGTATGGTATTGTTGACAAATCTAATAATCAAACAAAAACAGGGATGAAGCATCAGAGCTTGATTCAACTGCAAGTGCAAACACATGAATGCCCCCCTCCTTCTTTACACATTTACTGTAAAGCTGGAATTAATGAGGCTCTTTGGGCATTTTTCCCTTTTAATGCTTCAATAATCCTTCTCAAACAATCTTTGCATCAAAAGTTGTTCAAATGGCAATTTAGAATGGAATCATATGGAGAAACTATTGGCTAAATGGCAAAAGCTAGATTTGGACCTAGTTTGTCTGGGATTTCATCCATGTAACGAAATAATCTAAAGCAAACATTCATGCAAGACAATTTTTGTAATTTGCATGGCAAATTTAGAAAGCATCAGATAAAAATCCAGGGAGTTATATTCAAAATACGGGCTTTTTGAACAGTTTTTCATGGTTTTTCATTATACACGGGGAGGTAATCAAGACTCTAAAACTAAACTATCTTATTTCTTGCAAGATGGTAAATTTTTTGCGACATGTTTGAAGAAAATCATATAAAAAATGAGGAAGTTATTCAAGTTTTTATAATAAGTAGAATGAAAATCCCAATTTTTTTCACAGTTTTTTGTAATTTTTTGTGTGAAGTTAATGATGCAGGAAAAAAAAAGTTGTACTCACCTTCAGTTTTATCAATTCATCTGCCAAACCTAGAGATTGAAAAGTTGGTCTTCAGCTATCTTGGTAAATTTATATACAATTTCATCATAATTGATTGAGAAATGTGAACATGCATAAATAGCACACACACACGCACACACACACACACACAGGTAGACATGCAGACAGACATCTTCTGTTTTATATAATATATTTATGTGTGTGTGTGTATATATATATAATAGATTTAAACAATACTTATTTGCATATGTATCATATATACTCGTGTATCATGCGACTTTTGAAGACCTAATTTTGAAGGTAATGTAAGGGGTTACCTAATACACATGATATAGACAGTGTATGTAATGCTTGCCCTGGCTATGCTGTTGACCAAACTATATATTCATTTATTGTAGTCAAAAAGTACAGCTGTATTTAAAACATGATTTTGATAAAACTGATGTTTTACTTAACTGTATCCAATAATAATGCATGTAATATTCACATATTAGTATCATATTATAAAATAAAACAGCAAATATGCATCTTTTCCATTGTTTATGTTTATAAGATGTTTAGTTGTTTCTCATTCGGTTGTTTATGGCTGTATGCATTTATGCAATGAGTATAGTGTTGCTAACGATACTTTTATCATTCTCTTTTACTTTTTTAACTTATTTAACTAGAAGGCAGGATAAAGAGATAAAAGAAAAGAAGTTAGTCTATTGTAATTTAGTCTCTCAAAAAAGAAACTTGCATGATACACAAGATACTTGATAAAATCATTTTTTATAAGTGAAAATTTGGGGGTCGCACGATACGTGAGTTCACGCATTATGTGAGTGTATATGGTATGTATAGTTGCATATAATATGTTCTTAAATGTTGTGTTTTTGGGTATCTATATATGCATACTTGTATATAAATACAGATGTATAGTCATCAGTAACTTGGAAATCATCTCTAAAATATTCATTTGGGAGCTATGAATCTTAGAGGTAGGCTTACCATGTACATATTGCATGATTTTAATGATTATTTTTTGGAGAAGTGTGTTTCTTTAGAAACACCTTTTAAGACTTCTTTTAGCAAAGAACCCTCTTGTCTTAGTTTTAAGCTTTCAGGGTTTTTTACAAATATCTGGCAGCATTGGAATAGGAATCATGATTAATCTAATGAAGTTAAATGAAATTTATGTTTTTCACGCCAAAAAGAAAGCAAAGAATTCTAATTCAGCCTTCCATTGTATTAATAACAAGCATAAAACAAGGGAGATAACTAAGTCCGGCATACTAATCATCTTTCCAGCCATTGGGGCATTTCACATTTGATATAAATGCCATTCTCTGCAATTCAAAGCTCAATGATTATTGCTGTGTCTTCATGATTTATACTTGCATTGCCCTCCGCCATCAATATGGTCGATTGTCTCTTTTCAACAGGACCATAAATTTGGCTGCCTATCCGACAGGCTACAGTAGGTGAACCTTGGAAAATCTGTCAGTTTCAGAACAATATCGTCTGATTAGATTACTTCCAGCCAATCAGAAGGCAGAGTGGCAAATCATTGACATTCCCAGCATGCATCTTTTCAGTGTTTGACACAATCAGTTGAACTCTGAAAGCCATAATGCTGAGCCAATGGCAATTGCAGCAGTAGTCGCAGCGTAACAAATATACTGTTTGGGTGAAAAGGCATTTGGCTCTACCTTTGCCTTATCTGATGAGCACTAAACAAACTATTTCATCATTTTCAATGCTTGTATACTTACATATATTAATCTCAAATGAAATGGCTAAAGGGATGGGCATGAAGTAGAATCTGAAGTCAGCTAAGATGGCATGTCAAGTGATTCAATTGTCTTAATGGTCTTTTCATTTACTTAGACTCAAGTGCTTACGTGATACTTTATCAATGCTTCATATAACAACTTCTTAGATTGGCAGAAATGTTCTGCTAGTTGATGTTTGAAGTTGTTTGATAATAACAAGTCCTCTGTATGTTGTATATTTGAGTAAATTGTGGCCAAGGCAAAATCTTTTGTAGTGAAAGATCTTACCAATAGTAGCTGAATATTTTCAAAAATAAGTGAATTTATCTATCTATCCATCTCCCTTACGAACACACCTCACTCAGACGTATCCACACATGAAGTCATATGCAGATAGCAAATGTATAAATGTGAATATTTACACACACACACACACACACACACACACACACGCACATATATATATGGGTGCATGGCTGAGTGGTTAGAACATTCACTTTCTGACCATGAGACCTGTGTTCGAATCTCACCATAATCAATTTGTCAGGAAGGAGACTTTCTGATGTTATCGGCCAGGCGAGTTGGGGGGGGGTGATCCCAGTGAGCTGCACCTTTGGAAAAGTGCCTGAAAACCATACCACGGGTTGACCTAAGCCTTGTGAATGAAATTGGGTAGAGGAAACACCTGGGGCTTTTGATAGCTGTGCTAACACAAAGTCACAAGTCATCGTGACCGAGGGTTTGAATGTGCTGGTGTTGTTCAGATTATTGATCATTCTACATAATATGCTCTCTCCCAGAAACTGTAACTGAGATCTGCTCAGCATAGTTGCAGTATAAACCACAAGTTGGCTCTGTGGGTGTTGAACAAACACAAATGTGCCTGAGCAAGAGTCTGCAGTAGGGATTGGCTAGCCACCCTAGTAGACGGGTATCCTCAAATATGAGTGGCCAGCTATTATATATATATATATATATATATATATATATATATAAGCACACAGTGAGTGCTGGTGGGAATAAAACAGTGCTTGATGTAACATAGCTAAAATTTGTACTAATAATAAATATAGATTTTGTTCCTGAAGAATATTACCAAATGGTGACGAACAAAATGTATATTTTTTTATTATTATACGTATATTTAGGCAGCATATCTTCATTCAGACATGTTTCATTGAATAATATAGACATATTATGTCTACTTATTTTTATACTGATCCTTTCTGGTTGTCTAATTAATTCCTTGATGTTAATATGAAATTCGTTAAGGAAGACACTGTTGTTTTTGTTAACCTGATTAGTTTCGATTTTTTCCAAGATCATCTTCAGGGATAAATTACAAAGATAAACTCATTGTAATTTTTATTATTAGTATATATTAGTAAGTCATCTCACTGACCAACCTCAAAGAATCATGTAACAATGCTCATCAGGATTAGAGGGTCCAAAGAATCTATTGGTAGATGAGATAAGTCTTTTGAACAATTTTTGATTAATTTATAAACTAATTTCATTTTAGTTATATGTTGAGAACATTTTTGACAAAAAAATCTTTTGGTCTTAAATATATATTAAATTATGGTAATTCTTACATATATTGATAGGTACCATTGAGTTGTATAACACACACACATACATATATATATAAATGTAAAAGAATGAAAAGAATATAAATTCAAATGTTCATAACATTAATTTAAAAAAGGCTCAATACAAGTGTAGAGCAATAAATATTTATTATAAACTGTTACATTGGAACATACAACTTGCATGTTTCAATGTAACAGTTTATAATATATATATATATATATATATATATATATATATAAAATATGGCAGACAAGGAAAATTTATTTAATTTTTTATTTAGTTTTTCCAGTATTGTTATGTTCTTCTGTTTTGTAGAAGTAATGGAATCCAGAAATTTTCCATAATTTTCATTGTCCCAATCACTTTCAGCCACTTCTGTAGCCATTTTTTTAAACTGTCAAAACATGAGGAAAAACTAAATACGCCAAAAACCAAACCCCCTTAAAAATGACTAAAGAAGTGGCCAAAAGCGCTTAGGACAATAAAAATTATGGAAAATTTCTGGACTCCCTTACTTCTACAAAACTGAAGAACATAACGATACTGGAAAAACTAAATAAAAAATTAAATAAATCTTCTTTGTTGTATTTAATGAAAGATTTTTAAATGAAAGGTTGCTGCTCAAATATATATATATATATATATATGAAACATTTCTCATAATAACCTGTAGAAAAAGACAATATATATAAAGGTAAAAAGACAATAGGAAAATGTGTTTGGCTAATAATAGTTTTCCTGTTGTCTTTTACCTATATATATATATATATATATATATATATATATATATATATATATCTTAGTATAAGTTCAAAAGACATCTCACTGAAACAACTCCATAGATTCACCTAACAATGCTTATCAGGGTCAAAGGATTCAATGAATGTATTGAATTGTTACCAGATATAATAATAATGTTGTTGCATGCTGTGTATTTCAAATTTGATATTTGTTGTCTACAGGCAGCATTTGTTTTGGAATATAAATATGATATCTGATAATAATTCAATATATTTATTGGACCCTTTGACCCTGATGAGCATTGTTAGAACAAACTCTGACATTGGTTAGTAAGATAAGTCATAATTAATTTATAGACTAGTGTCATTTAGTTGCATCATGTATATATATATATGTACACACACTCACAGGACCTATTTAAGATAAGAGAGACAGAAAGAAATATTGACTAACCTACCTCACAAGCTTGTCGAAATTGGATACCAGAACAGGGGCTGAGAGGGATAGTAAGTGGACAAACAAAGCTACAAAGGATAGGAAGTTGTGGAGAGCCATATTTGCATATGCTCTAAAGAAACACAGCATATAAAATAAGAAGTTGTATAGAGGAATCTAACAATGTTTGCATTTATTGTAATGTGGTGCAGTCAACCAGAACTGTTATTTACATTTATTTCAATAAAGAAACCACCTTGAAACGTGTCTAATTGTTCTTGTGTTCACTCTTGCAAGAAGTCGGTTCACACGACATTAGTTTTTATGATTATCAGTCAAAATGACTGCCAAATAAGTTATTTTCTTAACTAAAAGAAAACAAGAGCTAGATAACTAACAATCATAGCAATTTTATTATGTTTTTTTTTTATTTTTTTTTTTTTATAGACATTTTTTTATTTTTTTTTTTTATAGACAAGCAAGGCAGGGGTGTCACTAGTACACAAGGGGGTTACAGAGAGTGAAACTAAGAGAAAAGACTGGGTATAGAGGGGATTGAGGAAAGGATAAAAAGAACAGTGATCAGGACATCAGAAGATGTCAATTGACATTACATTTAAATTTTTGAAGATTATAGCTATCAGGGAAGTAAGAGGAAGGGATTTCCACTGGCGGGGAGTGTGAGAGAAGAAGCTGTTGGAGTAGAAAAGATGGTTACATTTAACTTTTTCGACAGTAAAAGGGTGGGACTGAGATGCCAACCTAGTAACATGCTTAAATTCACACAGTCGGGGTGCCAGTGAAAATATCTCATCAGAGCAGTTGCCATGAAAATATCTGTAGAAAAAACAGAGGGAAGCCACATCACATCCGTGAGAAAGTGACTGGAGTTGAGATAAATGCGACATAAACATAGGGTTTGTACGTAATGTGTTCAAAAGTTTTTGTGCTCTTTTGCTGGAAACTTTTGTACGTCTAATACTTCTAAGAATTTTTTTTCAGGAGGAAAGTGATCATAGTTTTTTCCATTTTTATGATCTATAAAATGTTACGACGTCTTAGGAAAGATAGTGAAACACTTTCAGTTGTCATCTCCAGATTTATGATTTCAGAATAGTTCTTCTCCTAGACTGATTGCCAGTCTAGAGAGTCTAACCTCTTGTTTAAGCCATGGATAGTGGAAGAAGAGTTGAGTTCATGCCTTTCTCAAGGGCAATATACAAACTTTTTCTCTTTTTTAGCTGTCTCTTCAGGTTGTAGTCAGTCATGGCTCTCCAAAGCATTTTCCTTTTTAAAAAATTACTATGACTTCTTAGGAAAGCTATTAGTGTGGTTTCCTATGGTCTTCTTCATATACTTTAATTCAGAATTGTCCTTCTACTAGACTGGTTGACACACAAAGCTCAAGTGCTGCTATTTAGCTCATTCCTGCAGAGAGAAGAGATGGATTCTTGCTTTTCCCCAAGAGCATTAAATGACCCATTTTTCCAAATGGCTCTCCAATTTCTTTTCTTTCTTATCCATGAGCAACCATGATTTCTTGGGGGAAGATGGTGTAGTGGTTTTCTATTTGAATTCACAATTGTCTTAACTGAAAGTGGGGAGGAGATGGATTCATACCTTTCCCAAGTGCATTTGTGCAAAAGGGAACAAAGATGGAATTTGAACATGGCTAACTGAATTCTCTTTCCTCATTGTGCTACCTGCATATCAACAAGCATATTATCTGAAGGTTCTCCAGATTGATAGGTGCATGAAGAAAACCAGCAGGCACAACAGCTTCAAATATTGTGATAATAACAAAAAAGATGAAAAAAATATTAGTCAAAATGTTGGTAAGCCATAAAAAAACAGATCAATCATAGACTGTGATCCTCACTAGATGCTCTTTGATTGTTACCTTGTGCCAGACTATTCCGTTTATACATCACATACATTAGCTAATCAATGTGGTGTAATAATTATCAAATTGTAAAATAGAGTTTGAAATGTGTATTTGAATTCTTACAAAATTCAAATACGCTTATATTAGATTTAATTTAATGCTAATGGGAAATACATGAATTTAACTGTTCATGTGCTCTGTCCCATCACCAGTCATCTTGACTGTAATATTAATATTGACATGCCATGATGGTATGGAGAAAAAATTGGGGTAAATACAAAGGTTTCCACTTGCTCTCAAATTTCTTTGCCAACTTCAAGAGTGTAAACACATTAGCTGCTATATCTATTGTCAGATTTGATGGATGAATGCTTATTTTTTTATTTTTTTTTTTTTTTTGTGGTGGTGTGGGGGTAATAAAGCCGCTAAGACATAACAGGTTACTGACTGTTAGAGAATATGAGAAAAAAACATAATTTAGGAGAGAGAAAATAAAAGAACAATTATTTAGAAGATAGCAGATAAAGACTGACATTGCATTAAAGTTTGACTGAGAAGCAAGTAACTGGAAAAGATTTCCACAAGCAAGAAGTGTTATAGAAGAAACTGTTAGCATAAAACTTACGGTTACACAAAGTAGTTTGGTATTTTGAACCTCATACATTGCTGCTCATACAAGTCTGCTTTGCACTAATTCTCTTGGGAAAGGCATAAATCCATTTCTCCCCTATGCCAGGGCATGGATTAAATTGCAGGGAAGACAGGGTTCTCAAGCTTTGGGTTGCATGGCAACCAGCAAAGGACAACTCCAAATTCAAAACTGTGGAGAAAGCAATGAGAAAACATTTCACTCCAATTCTCAAGAAGTTATGACAATTTACAAATATTACAAAACGAAAAGGAAGATGTGGAGAGCCGTGAACTTTTTGCTAGTATATGGCATTTTTTTAAAGAAAGACACAGACCAGCATGTTTTTATCCTGTTTGGATACATATTTATTCAGTCATGTTGAAACTTTCCCAGCAAATATTATACTCTTATCTAAACGTGACTGTTATTATATTATCAACACTTGGTCACTTAACTATCATATTGTCTTATTTACAGTCCATAACCATTGCTACTGTAAATATTGTACTCACAATAGATTTAGAGATGCCATACTATTGGTAGTAATTCACTAAAGCTACTAATGTCCATTTACTTTGAATCATTTGCGCTACAACTGCTACTTTAGTTTGTTTTAAGGGTGAAGTGGTGTAGTTAGGGTGGGATTATTCTTTGCAAATGACACATATCAAGTTCTACTGACCTCGCCTCACTTCACCTCACGGAAGCTGACCAACATTCTAATAATCTTTCTTTCTTTTCTTCCTTTGACTTTATTGTTCACTGTTCAATTCCATCTGTTGTTTTTATTCGATAAATCACTACTTTTTTCCTTCTTTATTTTCTTTTATTGTTAATCCGACATTTTCCAGCTTTTTATACCTACTGGTGATGCCTTTTCTTTTACTTACTTCTCTAATTTCTTTCTTTCTTCTTTTTCTCCCCTCTCTCTTTCTTCTTCTTCCCCCTACTCTTTTAATTACTCTTTTTTCTCTTCTATTTCTTATTCTTTTCCTCTTCACTTTTCTTCTTTTTTCTCTATTCTTTGTTTTCTTCTTTCTTTCTTTCTTCTTCTTCTAACTTTTCTTTTACTCCCTTTTCTCCATTCTCTTTTAATTACACTCTTTCTTCTTCCTTCTTCTTCATTCTCATTTCTTCTTTTTTCATTTCTCTTTTACCTCTGTTTCTTCTTGCTCTTTTCCTCTTTCTTTGCCTCTCTACTTTTTGTTTTCTCCCTTCTTTTTCTCTTTCTTCCTTCTCTCCATCTTTTTTTCCTTTTTCTTATCCTTCATTCTTACCTCTTTGCCTTCCCTCTCACTTCTTTTCCTTTTTTCTGTCCTCTCTCTTTCATTCTTTTTCTTAATCTTTTTTCCTTCCTTTTTTCCATTTTTCTTTCTTCTTTTCACTCTCTCTTTTTTCATTTTTCTTTCTTTCATTTCTTTATTATTCTTTTTTTTTATCCTTTTCCTTCTTTCTCTCTTTTTCTAACTTTATTCATTTCTCTCACAGATTCTGCTTCTTTTTCTTCATTCACTCTCTTTCTCTTTCTGTATTTCTTTAATCATTCACTTTCTTTTTTACAATCATCATCATCGTTGTTGTTACCAAACACCCACCCTCCTCATTCTTTTCTATCGTCAACCTTCAACAATTTCAACTCCCTTCTACTCCCCCTATTTTTCAACATCTACATCACATTCACAACATAATACCTTTTTCCGTTCTTCCCGTATTTGAGACATCCTCTTTTCCTCCATCAAGAAATACCTACCCCCATTTTCTGTTATAACTTTTCCCACCATACCTGGCCCATACACCTTCCATACCCTGGACACAGTGACGCAGTTCTTCACGCTGCATTTGATTCCAATTTTACCTGGATTTTCTGGTCTTCTGCCAGATTTATCGGCCTCGAATGCCAGCACCGGTGTGTGTACGTAGTCGCGCACAAAACACAGTCGCTGATTTGTTAGTCGCGTCAGGTACACACGAGCGAGATCGTACTAGTCAGCCCGGCAACTTCATTACCACTCAAACAGTGATTACATCGGAGAAAAAAAAAACAGGAATGAAGAAAGCATTGACGAAAAACTAGGGAAAAAAAGGGAAGTAAGAGGGTGGTAAGAAAAGAAATGAAGAAAGAAAAAGACATTTAAAAGTTAAAAGAAAGAGAAAATAAAACATCTCTTAAACACTTTTCCTATGGTCATCTTTCTCTTTAGTCAGTTTTGAATAATTCTTTCTTCCACCTGCCAAGCAAAGAGCTTACACTTTACTTAACCTTTTCATCCTTCCTATCTCTCGTCTTCCTTTCCGAATTATTCTCTTCCTTCCGATTTGTCATTCAATATTTCTTTTCTTTTTTTCTTCTTCAGAAATATATTAAGTTAGCCCAAAATGTTGTTGTTTTTATCGTTAAATAACATTAAGAGAGGTGAACTATTAATGTGACAGTTACCTGCACAAGAATTGGAATCAGTGAACTGAGTTCAAATTTCAGTTTAGACTGTTACATTCACTTTCCCACTATTTCCCTTGGGAAAGGCATGAATCCATCTCTTCCCTCACTAGTCTATGGATTATATAGAGTAGGTTCTCTAGACATGAATGGTCTTCTTCTTCTATGTGCCATGTCCCTTCAGAATGCTGGCAATCATGGCTCGCCACAAAATATAAGAGTCAGTGGGGGTAAATTAGATGTTAAACATTTGACTTGTGGGGTGACTAAGTCAAATGCTAAGTTTTAAAGGTTCCTGATTGTATATTTTTATCAATCCTCTAAATACACACATGCATATATATATATATATAATAATATTATAAGATTTTTATTTAATATATTTATGATGTAGAATATTATAATAAAAATATTATAATAATATTTTTCTCTACATTGTATTGAGCACTTTTTAAAAAATGCTAAAAACTGTGGATTCTTAATCTGTCTGTTTTTTCCCTTTATTTGTATATATACTTATATATATAAATACTTTATATATATATATATATATATATATATATATATATATATATATATATATATACACTTTATTTGTATATATATATATATATATATATGTGTGTGTGTGTGTGTATACATACCTAAATGAGAGAAAGAACAGATGAAGTAAAATTCTGCTGTTTACTTTTTAAAAAAATGCTCAATACAAAGTAGAGCAAAATAGAGCAATATATTATTATTTCTTGTTAAGAATCACTTACCATTCAATTGAAGAGATACAACATAGTACTGAAAAAAAAGCTATTGTGTAGTGATTTCAACATGTTTTTGTTCTAATATCTAAAATGAAATTATATATATATATATATATATATATATATATATATATAAGATGTGTCTCATTAAATCATTTAGACAAGTTTTGTCTAATTATTTTTAATATGATCCTCTCAAATTCACAGATATGCTTTTTACTATCCTTATTAAAGGAAGAAAGAAAGTTACCCATATTGATGTATATTCATTTATTCCCTGTACTTTTGACATCTTCAGGGTCTTGTTTTATCTAAGACAAATTTATTGTACTTATCTGAAAATTAAATTTTTATTTGTTAAATGAAAAACTAGGTTCTGTGGTGGATATTTATGTATTTATTAGTATTTTTAGGATATTTTCATCCTGTTTATAATTAGAATGTATTTGATTGTGATATAAAATGTTTAGGATTATTTGAAGAAGTATTATATTCTATTTGCATTATATTAAAATTTCTGATAAAATATCTTATTTGTTCATCGACAATATAATTAGGGAAGTTATTATTAATAAGAGTTTGTTTTATATTTTTCATTCACTGTAGAAAATTTGTTTTATGGATGTGTTAATTTGTGTACGTGGATGAGTTAATTCGTGTATTTGGGCAGCAAGTTCTCTTTTATACAAATTTTGTTAAAGACAACTGATAAGGTATTGTGATTTAAGCTTTTTATTTTATTTTTCTTGAGTTTGTACAAATGTTTTCTGGACACAAAGAGTGTAAAAACTGTCCTGCATATCTGATCGTTTTCAGCTATTCTTTTAGCCATTATCAAGGCTGATTTTTATTTAAAAATAAGCATACTTTTCTGGGTTTTTTTAAATTCTTGGCTGAATAGGCATCAGATGGAGCCAATTGATGTGTATATAATATGTAGTGGGGCAATTTAAGAAAAAAAAAAAAGAACAGGAAGAGAAATGAATAAAAAAAAAAAGGAAAAAAATGGACTCTAAAACTTTAGGAAGAATGAGGTTTACTGCAATCCATCCATATGGTTGGCACAGTCTTGATTTCTCTCTTGAGATGAACTTTTCTTTTCCAAGACATCCAAGAAATTCCATGTTAGGGGTAAGAAGGAAAAGACTAGCATCAAGAGAATTCAACCTTTCTTCTCTAAACTAGCAAAAGAAGAGAAACTTAAAATTTGGTCATTGTTCAAGCAGATTAGTTTGTTGGCTCCATAATTATGTTTCCATATAGTTTTCTTATGTATATCAGAGCCTATATTAATGTCAAAGCTACAAGGCCAGCACCAAAGATTTTTATTTCTTCCTTTTTTTTCCACTTGCCAATGTAAAATACATTTAGTGGTTATTAGTCATTACTCAAATTTGATCTGTGCCAAGTATCGTGACTAAAATGATAAAAAGTTTTGTTCTTTAAACATTAACAAACTTGGAATCTTCAATTCTTCACCTTTTGCATCTTAATTCATGTGACAGTTACCCTAAGCACAAGAGAAATCCACAATGTCTATATGTATATATATATATATATATATATATATATATATATATAGAGAGAGAGAGAGAGAGAGAGTTATTTCCTCAGCCATATTCCTCTATTCAAATTAAAGATACTTTTATTGAAAAAGAAGAGACCATTATTCAAAATAAAAAAAACATTATTCACAGAACAGATATTTTTTATTCGATATGAAGATCACTTTTTTTAAAAAATATAAATGATACTATTATTCAAAGTAATGAGACAGTTATTCACTATGGACAATGGGAAATTCCACTTCTCAAGAGCTGTACTAAGTGCAATTATATGTAATGGGTTACTTGTTAGTTTTTTGCCATCTGACAGTCCAGTGCTAAACCAAGAGGCTTTCAGTTCTTTGAAAGCCAAATTTTCTGCTGATTCTGAAGTTTTATGCAATACTAAAGTAATTAAAGAAAAAAGCTTACTTGGATGTTTCAAGGATTTTTCCAAAAATGTCAATAGTTTTTATTATCAGATGACAGAATTTTATGAATAATGTTTGGCCAATGCTCCAGTATTGTATCATGTCTATGTATGTATCAGTAAAAAAATAACTAGTTTTTTTTTATTTACCTACATCACAAATGGGCAAAAAATAGTTTGCATCAAAAAATATGCATCCAAAAGTCTAATTAATGTTAATTAAGTTTAATTAATGGAGTCGTTACTTTTAATTCTTATCTCTATAATAGTGAATAACAGTCCCATTATTTTGAATAAAGATATCTTTATGGGGAAAAAACAAATCTGTTCAATGAATAAGGGTATTTTTTAATTCAAATAACAATCTCTTTGTTTTAAATAAAAGTATTTTTAATTTAAATAAAAGATTTTTTAATTAAATAAAATTATTTTTCTTAGTGAATAACTCTGTAACATAAGAAATAGCTCCCAAAATTTATTACTTTAAAATGTTTTGAAATTATCAATTATTATTAATTTGTTACAAGTGTTTCATTCATCTTATTTCTCTTGCTTTTATATCTTTTAGTAATAGTCTTAAGTTGTCTGACTTTTTTAAATGAAATATTATCCCTTATTTTTAATTTTTTACAAGTGTATCTTTGGTCTTATTTCTCTTGCTTTTGCAACTAAAATGAAGCAAATACAGGTGATGGAAATCATTTTTCTACTTCCACAATTCCTTCTCCTTTGTTTTCTCTCTCTTTCTTTTACCTCCCTCTCTACTTGCTTCATTCCTCATTCTCCTCCTCCTTCTTCATTTTTCTTCCCCTTTTGCATTTCTTTTTATTTTCACTTACTTTTTTCTCCTTTTCTTCTTCATCTGACTCTTCTTTTCTTCTTCCATCTCTTTTCCTGTTTCTTTCTACTTCCACAATTCCTTCTCCTTTGTTTTCTCTCTCTTTCTTTTACCTCCCTCTCTACTTGCTTCATTCCTCATTCTCCTCCTCCTCCTTCTTCTTTTTCTTCTCTCAAGATGAAAGCACATAGTTTGCTTGTTTTTCAGTTTAAATAAAACTGGGAAATTTGTCAGTTTTCATGAAGCTTCAAAGTTTTCTTTGATAAAAGCTTACTCACTCACAGGAAAGTCCACGTAAAAGTAAATTGGATGGAACAACACAAATGGAGCTATACCTTTTTTAATTGTATCCACACATAGAGGATCACATTGTTTTTTTGATAGCATAGCAGATGAATAGAGATGGGGTAATGATCCTACATCTACCCCATTTTAGTCGGGGTGGGGAATTCAGAAAACAATGGTTGCCTGAAAGTTTAAAAATTGGTTTAACACATCTAATGCCAAAGGATGTTAACAGAAACCTGAAGGTGCATTGGAATAGTCAAAGGTGCCTTCCAAAAGCTAAACAAAGTATTAATAAACAGGAAAATGTTGTTAGATCCAAAGAAAACAGTGCTGAACTGCTATGGGATATAATTCATCCTATATAGTAGTGAATATTGGATAATTTCCACACTGATAAGGAGGAGATTTGTAGCAACAAAGATGTGGTTCTACAGAAAGATGATGAAAATACCAAAGACCATTTAACCAACCATTAAATTTTAATGAGAATGTAAACAAAAAGACCATTGTACCTAGAGGTAGCTGAAATTTTTGTGACACATTATAAGTAAGGAGGGTGTAGAAATTTGACCCCCATAGGGCATATTGAAGTCAAGAGACAAACAGCAAGTAAGCCAACCAAACAAGCTTGGGTAAGTGAATGAAAAAACAGGTAGTCGGAGGTATATTAAAAAGATAAATGTTGCTAAGAGCTACAAAATTAGGAAGTTATGGAGAGCCCTGATCGTCCACATCCTGAAGAGACACAGCACATCAAAGAATAGTCTGTTTTTTTAATTTCTTAGAGTAGACAATGGTCAGTCAGTCAGTTATGTGCCATGCGTGATAAACACTTAGGTGATTATGTATCTTTCGATACATGACTGACAAGGCAGATTTTTTCCTGCAATAAGTTGCTATTTCTTTCTGTGGTAGACCAATTGCCATCTAAGGCTATAGAACCTGGTCTGTCCTGCTATTTATTCATAGCTGGGGGAAAAGAAGAGGATTCATACCTTTTCCAGGGGTATTAGCAGACGCTCCTGGATTTTCACCAGAGCCCTTGTTAGCCGGCGTGTGTTCCAGGAGCGTCTGCATCGGTAACCTTGAGGCTTCTGGTCGTTCCTGTCTCTGCGTCTGTGGGAACCCCGTGGCAAGCAAGAACGTTATCCGAGTAGGCCTGGGTACCCTACTTCTGTAATTTATCCCAAGAATCTTCTTCTCATAACAGGAAGAAGCCAGCTCAATCCACCCAGGGTGAATGCTGCATCAGTACAGTACAGTACAGGGGTATTAGCACATAAGTAAATGTAATGGATTCAACTGGAATTCGAACTCAGCTCACTCTTCAATTCCTCAGTTCAAACTGCTATCCACCATGTTAAATTTTGACTAGAATTTTTTCATCTTATTTCTTTGCACAAAGTAAGATGATTAAAATATTGCCTTTAAAATTTTTTCCTTCTTCCAGTCTCTCTTTGGGTTGGTAGCACCTGTTAGGGTCACAACTATGGGCAAATAGTATAGTAAAAAAAAATCAAAATACATTTTTGAAAAAAAATATTACCAGCATCTGACTCTCAACAAAAACCCTCTTTAAAGAAATACGTACTATATGAAGCAATCCTAAAAATCTTGTCGGCATTAAATAACCCATTGCAGTTGATATGCCGTAAAATAAAATAAACCAAAACAAACCAGCCTATCTTTTTATTTTCTTCATTTTTGTTTTTAGATATACATATAATTTAATTTAATTTTTCTTTTTTTACTAATAAATCTTATTTCTATTTTTTTTCTCTTTGCAGCGTATGTAAACTTAGACACCGATATGGAAAACCGAGTCGTAAACGTTGGTGAGGACGCTGAATTTGCGTGTATGCCCAACATACAGAAATACAAAAGATTTGAAATAAGATGGAAGCATAATGACTACATACTCAATTTGACAAATACAGAAAAATACAAAACAAATGATTTGATGACAAACATTACAATAAAATCAGTTACTTTCGATGATGCTGGTGTTTACACTTGCATGGTGGTGCTGGATATGGATATAAAGATGTCGAAAGCAAATCTTACAGTAAAAGGTAAGTGTCTAATCTTTTCTACCTTTTGCCTTTGTCACTACAAATAACATATACCGATAAGACCCTGAACTATCACCAATCACGATGAAAGGATATTCCTTCAGGAAGACCCCATGCCTTGACCATCTATAGGGCCTTAAACTCAACCCAGACCTCAAGTGGTCCTCGTATATACGCTCTATCACTAAAGATGCTGGAAATATGGTCAATTATATATATATATTCCCCAGTACTCCTTGTGCTATCTTCTACCTTTACAAGAGCCAAATCAGGTCAAAAATGGAGTACTGCTGCCATATATGGGCAGGAGCTATCCAATCATCACTTTCCAGTCTCGACAGAGTCCAAAAATGTCTTCGCCCCTTGTTAGTCAGAAATTATTTACCACCCTACAATACCTATTCTCACTATTTCTATGAAAAGTGCTCAGATGAACTACATTCCTTAGTTCCACAAATTCTAACCTTCACAGCTAAGAACCCATCATGTGAACATTATAGCAAACAATCCTCATTCTCTTTCTGTTCCATTTGTGTGATGTAAGTTCCACTCAGCTAGCTTCTTTCTGTAAACCATTGGAACTGACTCCCAAGAGGATGCTTTCCTAATTACTACAATCTTAATCTGTTCAAGTTTAGGATTACTCATTATCTTTCCCACATGTCTACCTAAACTATGCCTCTTACTCTGTAACCCTCTACCTCGAGTGGCTCCCTGACCATGAATATCACAGTAAAAAAATTTATATTTGTTTCAGAATGTGTTTGGAGAACTATTGAATTACAAGAGAAGTAGCCACAAAAATAAATCCTCTTTGCGAGTCATTCAATTATTAACAATTACAAATAAAGTTACCTTTGTAAATAATTTTGTTAATATTTGTAAGTTCTGTTAAAATAACATCATTTAGGATATAATCTTCTGTGGATGATGCAAATTAATTATATTATCTTGAAAATTATTGTCTACAAGTATATTTATTGTTTTCCATGGCTATTTCCATCCCTTACTTTAGAAAAAAATGTTTTTGAATATTATTATTATTATTATTATTATTATTATTATTTTGATTTGAGACCCTCTCCTCTAAGATTTTTCAGCTGAGTCATTATGATCCTATCTCAGTTCCTACCCACAGCTTAGAGATACAACACTTTCCATAGTACATGAGCTGTTCCAAGCAGCACTATCATCTGCATACTCCCAGTAATGCCAGGCATACTCCAGGCATCTTGCAAGGCAGAACACTTCCTGGAAGTAATCCCAAGTGCACCAACCACAAAAGAGACCATTGGAGCTGCTGTTTGGTACATTTCTCTATATGTTGTCAAGTCTTTGTACCTACGTATTTTCACCTGCTCTGCCTTCTGGTTCTTATACCAAGGTACCGCAATGTCTATCAGAATCCATTTGTGGCTGCTCTTGTGCACAAGTGTAATATCAGGGGGATTGTTCTCAAATGAATTATTTGATATTATAATTATTACTATTATTTCCTTTGATTTCTGTGGTATACTCATTTACTTCTGGGTTCCAACCAGAAATCTAAGGTCAGAAATGGCATCATGACATTTTCTGTTAAACATTTTTGTAAAATAATTAAAGTAAGAAACAGAAGATCACCCACATGTTACATAGATAAAGCTCTTTGTAAAGGGTGTGGTGTACTTATTATTATCATCTTTTGTTTTCTGTTCAATAGAATCCCATAGCCAAGACTTCAGGCAAGGCAAGGAAGTAAATATATGCATTTAGTTTATGCAATTTTTAATATTATATGAAACTTAACACGTGGAGTGTTGATATTTTCTTTACATTGATAATACTCACCTGAGTAGATGTACAGTTCTACACAATGCAATTTTTACAGGAGACTACAGTTTTACACACACACACACATATATATATATATATATATATATATATATATATATATATATATATATATATATATATAATAGCACATACTGAATGCTAATGTGATAACAAAAACAGAACTAAAATTTATAATAATTATATATTTGTTCGTTACTGTTTTACACATGCTTGAAACTGTGATACACCAAATGGTAAGGAATATATATATATATATATATATATATATATATATATATATATATATTGTCATCCACAGACAGACAGTTTCACTGTATCACAGCTCATCAGTGTGGCTAGACATTCAGCTGCCTCTAGCTAGAATCGAAATCCAGCTGAATTGGCATCAGTCAAAGATTCTACACCTAAGCCGTTAGTTCACAGCAAGGATGAAGGCGAATTTAAACGTATTTTTTTAGATAAACGCACTGTGACTGAGAGAACTCGATTCACTTTACTAAAGAGTCTTGCATTTTTGCAGTAATAATCACTGTTTACAAACTCACACTTCCTCCCCAGAGAGCTCAACCAAAATAAAATTTTTTTCAGGTGCATATATTGTCATACACAGACTGTTTTACTGTATAACAGCTCATCAGTGTGGCTATATATATATATATATAAGTCAGTAGATAAGTAAATATTAAACAAATTAACAAGCTATAAATGCATGCATAAACACATGTAGATGCAATTACAAACAATGACAAAACAATCAACAATAAAATTAAAAAACATTATAAAATAGCTACAAAACTGTATTTAGATCCACAATTATTTCCACTCAATGCCACCTAGAATAATTAAAAAACATAGCTATTACCACCCACCTAATAACTATTAGTATAATACAATAGACCTGTGCTTAATGCATCACTGACCAGCATATATATAGATAGTCGAGCCAAAACACTACTGGGTGTTGACCTCGGTTTCCACTTTTATATTTATATATGCTCTATTCCTGATATTGAGAACTCTAACTCATAAATATAGCATACATTAAAATTATATTTTATAATATAAATATATATATATATATGTATACACACACATATATATATATATATATATATATATATATATATATATATATATATATATATATACACACACACACAATATCAGTCCCACTTTCAAAAATCTGTCCAAATGACAAACATCAAATTTTGCGGGGAGAACTTCTTAGAAGAGTTTGTGTAATTCATATATGTTTGTGTGTGTGTGTGTATATATATATATATATATATATATATATATATGAAAATATAAAAGTGAACATAGAAGTCAACACGTGGCCCGACAGTCTGTTTCATGCTAATGCAATCTGTCAGGCCAAGTGTTGATTGCATGTTCACTTTTATATTTACACACGCCTATCTCTGATATTAAGCACTTTATCCCATAAATATAGCACACCTTAAGACTATATTTCTTTATATGTGAAAATATATAGAAATAGGAAAGAACTCATTAGGTAAATAATCCAAAGTTCTTTAGTATTTTAGTTATTATTTTTATAAAATAGTGCTTGATACAAAAGTAGAGCATAAATATAAATATATATATATATATATATATATATATATATATATATATATATATATAACCATTTTACCTCAAACAAGGTCACTAAGAACCAAAGGTGTTACTGGGAGTGAAAAAAGAATGAGAAGTGAGGAGAATGGATAATAAAAGAACATGATTCAGGAAGACAGAAAATGGCAACATGATGTCTTGATGCCACAAGATTTTCCAGGAAACCAAATTCACTGAATCAATCTGCAGTCGTTGGAGAAAAGGAGAGAAGTTAGTGCCAATCCCACTCTTGTACACAATGCAGGAAAATATGTCTGTCTTATATGGGATTTGCCAATCACTAACAAGCTTCTGAATATAGAACAGTAGGACAGTGATTCCAAAACATACCTCATAATTGCAGCACAAGAGGATAGCAGGTGAGGCAGAATGATTGAAAGACAATCAAAGATTTTGAAACAGTTCCTCAAAAAATTCATATGCCAAAAATAAATATGATTTCAAACTTTAAAATATTTTTATGGATTACTTGTAATTGAATGCATGAGTCCCAGTATAAATAGTTACAAATAATTATTGACCGATTTTATCATTGTAATATTTTTGTATTTGATATGTACTGAAAAGGGATATATTTGTTCAAAGTAGCAAAGTGGTTTTGGACTACTGTAACCGAGTAGGACAATCTAGCAGGTAACCATAATGGACTGATCCTCGTCGTAGTGGTCAGCAATAGGCGTAGGCAATAGGCGAAGAGGCATAGCCAATAGATGTCGTCCTGTACCTCCACATCAGTCTGTATTTATGGCTGACACCAACCAATCATATTACTGTGAGGGAGAACCAGGTGTATGCATATTCATTACATCAGCATTATATCAAGTATTAAGAATGTAGTAACTAGAGTCTGCAAATTGGTGGAGATAGTTATCAATGATAATGTTCTGACTTCTAATCTGCAGTTATCCCCCTTTAATCCACTCTATTTTTTTTTATTTTTTTTTAATGTATTTTTTATCACATAAAATCTGATGAAGCATGAGCAAATTTTCATTCTGAAAATGTGACCCAGAGAAAAAAAGTTTGTGAACCACTGCTCTAAGTGAACTTAATTAAACTTCCCACTGCCTCGTGAGTATCTTTATGAAAAGAGGATGCTAAAGAGCAAGTCCTACACAAATCCAGATTGAAGCTCCAAAGGTGGATCACCTTCTGGTAATTTTTTGCTGTCAAGCCGGTACCAAACTGTATTTATACTTTCTTTTTGAGTCTATTGGCAATGCCAATATGGAGGATGTTGACTTATAGGCAAATGAAGATTCCCATAGCTTCTACCCAGTCCTGTAGCATTCTACACTGCATCATTGTCTTTTGAGATGAACAGATGCTAACACAAGTACAAAACAGTGTCGTGAAGAATTTCCTGTGTGAGTGTGAGTTTCACACTCAAATTCTTCCCTCTAAATCTAGGCTTGGACTCAGTGAAATTTGCTAAGAATTTATCTACTTAATATTAAAATTAAACTAAGGAACTCCTCTTGAAACTCACACACACAAAAAATTCCAGCTACCCTTGAACACTTCTTCCAGTTTCTATAGCAGTTTCACCTTGGTTGCCTCTTGATTGTTTTCTTGTAACACATGGCACTTGATGCTACAGAGCACCTGTGATATTTTTTTACCAATTCTTTTTCTTGAGAGCAAGGAGACTAATAATAAAACCTGAAACCATCTTTGTTCATTTTCCTTAGACAATTTTTTGGTTACACAACCTGTTTCAACTTTGAGTAATGCGCAAAAATTCAGAAAGAGAGAAATAGAATGAATATTCCATTTTATTCCCCCCCAACTCATATTTTAAGTGTGCCATGATGACCAATAATCGAAATATTGATTAAATTTTGCATTTTAATCACAAAACAAATCCTTGAAAAAATGGGAGAAGTAAATTTTCTCTATATTTAATTTTTGCAATTATTTTTTTAGGATAAATTTTATTATTCAAAGAATGCTTTGAAATCACAGCAAGAATGAACGAACAGATTTATACAGATATGCGTATAGGTGATTTTTATATAAAATCACATTCATATGCTATCTCTTTGTATGTATGTATGTATGTATGTATGTATGTATGTATGTATGTGCGTGTGTGTGTATATATATATATATATGTATATATGAACACACACGTACACATCTATATATTTATTTCTATATCTGTACAGAGATATATATTCAAGTGTATAATGTATGCATAATAAATTTTATAATTTCATAAAATATATGGATAGTAGACTGTAGACTTGATAAAATCCAAAGAAGAATTTGCAGTGTTATTAATCCTTATCAGTCACTTACCCACTGTTTTAATGTAGTTTCCTTGTGCCTTTTCTATAAGTACTTTCATGGAAATTGTTCTGATGAACTTTCCCCTATGGTAAATATAACTGTAAATATTCATTGGGGTTTCATTTTCATATCCCACCCTCCACAGACAAATTGTGCATACAGGAACTAGTTAGGAATTCACAGAGACTTTGAGGTATTATGGTGGCTGTAGTAAGAATGGTAACTAAAAATGTGTTTTTTTGGTGTAAGGAATACATACAATATTTGGGTCAATAGTCATGGCTAGCTAAGTTTATGACAAAACATATTGAAGATCAGCCTGCTCCTATCCCCACTCTTGGCCTTGTGCCACATTTTCATATTATCAAAATAAATATTGCTTTCCTCTGTGGTACCTAGACTTTATGAATTTAAGTGCAGTACTAGATTGGCAGCAAGATCTCATTTTAAAGTTAAAATAGCTAAATGTAACCATAAGTTCTATACTAACAGTTTCTTATCTGTCCGAATTTCAGGTATTGTAACTATTTGCATTGTTCAAACTATTGTCCTCATCTTTATTGTCATATTCACGATGCTTTGGTCATTGTACACTCCTGCCTCCTTCAGGTGACATATGTTGGAATTTTGAATCAGTGAATAAAAGCTTGTTTGAAGTACTCCAGTGACCTGACCCAAACAGTTGTGTGTTCAATACCTGGCCACAGCCGAGGTGAATAAAGACTTAGAGAGTTGGGTTACTAAAGGGGAAATGACTGAAACTAAGATATCCAGAAAAGGTATTTCACATGGAACTAGAATAACCTACTCCAGTGGGTGAAATAAAGAGTTCAGTTCAAAATTCCAATGTGTATCACCTGAAGAAGACCGAAGTGTACAACAGCCAAAACATTGTGAATATGACAATGAAGATGAGGACAATAGTTTGAACAATGCAAATAGTGTTAACAGTTTCTTTCCTTGCACTTGTGGAACTCTCATCTGGCTCCTTGCTTTTCAGTCAATTTTATCCTCAAAAATTTAAATGCAATGTCAATCCTCATCTTCTGTCTTCCTAATTTCTGTTCTTTTATTGTTCTTGCTCCTTAATAATGTTTTCTTTTTCTTATATTCTTTCACACTGAGTAATCCCCTGCATCTTAGTGGCTTTTTTGCCTTGCTTGGGGTGAAATGATTTATATATATATATATATATATATATATATATATATATATGTATACACACACACACACACACACACACACACACACACACACAAACATATTTATCTCTTAAATAAGAAGTAATAAAATTAATCTTGGTCGGTAGTTTTTCTTAAGTCAAAAGATCAAAGATGGTAGATAACAAAATCTAAAAGAAAATAATTTTGGAAATAGTCCAAAAGAAATATATATAATAAGAGGCAATAAAAGGTAATGAAATTAAAATAATCGTAAAAAATATCGAAATATCTGAGAAAATTTGGCAAATATAGAAGCATGAGATGATAAAAATTAATTAGAAAATATTTCAGGAAAATTTTAAGAAAACAGTGAAAAATAACCATTCAGTAATCGAAGAGTAACCGTTTGTAGTTAGCGGCAAAAATTTCTCACTAATAAAAAATAGTCTCAGTAATAATATTTACAAAAATGTTGTAAGTTTATTTTCTTTTAAATATGAAAGAGAGCCAACTCTTGAGATCAAATTAATATATATATATATATATATATATATATATATAAAGCAATCTTACTTATCAGGTCTTCATCGAAACAGAGTTTAATTTTTCCTTTTTAATTTTATTCTCTGCTTTCAAATAAAAAGGTAAAATATGCCTGAATTTTTTAAATTTTGTTTCCCATCTCATGTCCTTGTTCCTCCTCTTTCACTCCCTCTTTTTCTCTCTCTTGTTTCTTCTTCTGTCTCTATTTCTTTACTTCACCTTCTCTTTTCTGATCCTTCTTTCCCTTTTCTTCATTTTTCTTCCCCTTTTGCATTTCTTTTTATTTTCACTTACTTTTTTCTCCTTTTCTTCTTCATCTGACTCTTCTTTTCTTCTTCCATCTCTTTTCCTGTTTTCTTCTTTTTTTACTTCCACAATTCCTTCTCCTTTCCTTTTCTTTTCTCTTTTTTTTTACCTCCTCTTTTCTTCTCTCTGACTCTTCTTCATTCCATCTCTTTTCCTGTTTCTTCTCCTCCTCCTTTGTTTTCCTTCTTCTTTTTTCCTCATTCTTCCTTATTCTTTTTTCTTCTCAAGATGAAAGCACATAGTTTGCTTGTTTTTCAGTTTAAATAAAACTGGGAAATTTGTCAGTTTTCATGAAGCTTCAAAGTTTTCTTTGATAAAAGCTTACTCACTCACAGGAAAATCCACGTAAAAGTAAATTGGATGGAACAACACAAATGGAGCTATACCTTTTTTAATTGTATCCACACACAGAGGATCACATTGTTTTTTTGATAGCATAGCAGATGAATAGAGATGGGGGAATGATCCTACGTCTACCCCATTTTAGTCGGGGTGGGGAATTCAGAAAACAATGGTTGCCTGAAAGTTTAAAAATTGGTTTAACACATCTAATGCCAAAGGATGTTAATTAACATTTTCACTACTACTTGTTTTAATTTCCAAACAGTATTAATTGTGCAATGTCCCCATTTTTGATATGTGCACTTTGTCTTCATTTTGTCCCCTGTTGTGTATATTAACTGCTTTCTGTGTTAGTACTTAATCTTTAAGACTCTTCATTGTCCTATTGATGGCCTGAAAAAATCTAATGTTGGAATTTCCAAAAGGCATTTATTACATAATATCCCCCTTTTGGAAGTGTGCACTTTGTCTTCATTTTGTCATCTGTTCACTGTTATGTTGAATAACTGCTTTCTGTGATACTATTTAATCTCTGAGAATTTCCATCATCCTACTGATAGTCTTTTAAAAAATTGGTGTTGGAAGTGTACTGGGAGGGCTTTATCTTCACATAGGCTAGGGAGTATGGATTCTTTTTTCAATTAGACTTCATCGGAATTAGGTGATGATGATTATTATTATGATTATCATTATTATGATTATTACTGAGTGAGTAGCAGACTAACAAAGTGAAGCTGAAATACAAATAAATGAAAGCCAGTATACCCATAATGACTGATCAGAAGGATACACAGTGTGTCAGCATATCAGGGACATGCCCCACTGGTTAAGGCAAGGCAACTGACAAGTAACTTTGTGGTTCTGAATCAGATATTTACAGTCACCCATTTTAATTCATCAAGGCAAAACATACGTATTAACTCCTTCATCATTTAAGATCAGAAGCCATGAGAGACATGCTTGGTATTTATCATTAAGTGAAAGAAAAGCAGGCCAACAAAATTATGCTGGGGTACAACTATTCAAAGATCAATATATCCATCATAACACTCATTCTCACAAGTGTATACCATGCACATGTGTCACAGCCAAATGCACATGATATGGAGACAGGTTTTTTTAAAAGCAGTGCATAATTTTGCAGATGGGGCCCAAGTAGATATGCATACAGGTAACCCAATTTGCTCATATGGGCTCCAATTAAAAGTGTTTCCTAGAATCTAGATGTAATTCCCAAATCAATTGAGTTGCTTATTAATATTATTAAGTAACAGAGTGTTTAGAACATTAGTGTTCTGACCAAGATCTCAAATCTCACCATGGTTGATTTGTCAAGGAGGAGATTTCTTGATAATCTCATCTTGGGGAAATTATACCATAATGCAGCACTGTTTGGAAAGTGCCTGAAAACCACACTATGGCATAACCCATATTTTCTGAGTGAAATTGTGTTGACTGAACTGTTAGAAGCTATCATTGGTTATGCAAACAGGAAATCACAAGTCATCATGACTTAGGGCTTGAGCATACTGGTGCTTTTCCAAAACTATTGATCATGCCAGATTATTTGCTCTCTTCCAGAAACTGTAACTAAGGTATGCTCAGTATAGTTGCAGAATAAATCCCAGGTTTGCTCTGTGGGTCTTGAAGAAACATAAACATGATTGAGCAGACATCTGCAGCCACCCTAGCAGATGGAATACTCAGAAACAAGTAGCCAGATATTTATTATTATTATTATTATTATTATTATTATTATTATTACTATTATTATTTAAAATCCTCTCTGACTCTTAGATGTTTCAGCTGACTGATAATGGTCATATGTCAATTCCTATCTGCAGCTTAGATACTCAACACTTTCCTTAGTACAGGAGCTATTCCAAACAATGCCACACCTGCATACTTCCAATAAGGTGTGATGCAAGGTAGAAAGATTCCTAGAAATTCTCCTGAGTGTGCCAACCACAAAAAAAAATAACAAGCTGCTGCATCATGTATTACTCAGATTTGCTCTGCCACATTTTGGTACCTTTCCATTTTTACCTTCTCTGGCTTCACAATTTTCTTAACCTAATGTAATGCAACATCTATCAGGATCCATTCATGGTTCCTCCTAGGTTTTTTTTGTTGTTTTTTTTTAGTCATTTCACCCCAATCAAGGCAGGAATGCCATTAGTATGCAGGGTCTTACAGGAAGTAAAAGTGAGAGAAAAGACTGAGTATAGAGGGGATTAAGGAAAGGACAAAAGATAGTGAATGACATTACATTTAAATTTTTGAAGATTCTATTTATCAGGAAAGCAATAAAACAGAATGGTGTTCCATAGGTGAGAAGTACAAGAAAAAAAAGAAACTGTTGGAGTAGAAGTGGTGGTTGCTCTTAGTTATTTCGACAGTAAAAAGGTAGGGCCTAGATGCCAATCTAGTAGCATGTTTAAATTCATGCAGTCAGAGCATCAGGAAAAAAAGCTTGTCAGAGCAGCTGCCATGAAAATATTTATAGAAAAAACAGTGGGAAGCTATGTCATGTCAATGAAAAAGTCAAGATCAATTGTATTGCAGATCCTTCTTTGGATTTTGAATTAAGAATTCTTTGAATTAAGAATTTTGAGATGAATAATCAAAGTACCAGATCAGTTATGGCAGCAATGTGAAAAGTGTAATATCAGGGTGATTGCTCTCCAGTTGCTTATCAGTCAATATGGTTGTATATCACCTGAGCTTCAATTAATAATAATTCCAACTTCAATGGGTCATAGTTGATTGATTTACAATGTATTTACAATGTATACATAATTTTCTAAAAAATTATTAGTTCTATTATTAAAGGTCCACAAGAGTATAGAGACTGGTAAGATGATAACATGGTACATCTTGAGTGTCATTAGGAATATGCCCTGTGCCAGAAAGATCATGCTAAGCATTTATCTGGAAGCAAGAATATATCCTGTGTAAAAATACTGTTTCTTAGATATTTTCTGGAAAATATTCTTGTCTAAAAATAAAAGAAAGCAAGAGAAAGATGTGGATCTGTCACAGAATTGGCACTGTGAACAATCTTTGTCTACTTGCTGAGGATTTTTTCCTGCTTTTGATAGGTATTAATAAGATAGACAAGGTCAAGTTTATTTAGATAAGTATGGAACAGATTGAGATCAATCAATGACCATTAACAGACAGAAACCTATATATACACACACACATATGATATATATATATATATATATATATATATATATAAATATAGAGAGATATACCAATATATATATATATATATATATATATATATATATATATATATATATATATATATATATTGGTAGAGTTAAGCAAAGGACATAAATAGGCAGATGAGGACATGCAACACATTTTTAGCACCAATGCATATAGAGTCAGAAATCACCAGTAAAGAACTTGACAGATGCTATTGGCATGTAGCTGTCCAGTTTAACAGCCAGTAATCTTCCTTCCACCTGCCTACCTTGCCTCTTGTGACTGCTAAGTGCTTCTGTCCAAGATGGTTACCAGGCAGCTGTCCAGTTGATGTCAAATTTGACCGCCTGTGTATTCAACCAGTGTACATTATTTTATCTTTCAAAATACAACATGTGACAGTGAATCGACTGTCTCTGTCAAACACAGCTGTTATTTTGCAAGCTGGGAAGAAAAGTAAACCTTTTTTCTTTTTTTTTTTTCTTATTTTCATTTTAATCTGTTTGATTCTATAATGTCTATGTTAAATCTTCATTACATAATGTAAGGTTTCCAAATTTCGCTTAAAATCTTGAAAAAAAAATAGAAATACGTGTCAAGTTCTTCTCATGCACACGTAAATGCATATGGTACAGGTTTCTTTTAAAAGCATAGGCAAGTACCTTAATAATAGTAATAGTGAGATGATGAGAAACATTTGGTAGTCACTGGCTGAACAGTTAGCATTACTGTTGATTGAAATTTATAATATCTTTCTCTTAAAACAGTTTTTTAGAGCAAATTGTCTTATTTTTTTCTTTTCCTTTTTTTTAATCATTTCATGCCAAGCAAAGCAATAAAGTCCCTGAGATGCAAGGAGGTTATTGAATGTTAGAAAATATGAAAAAAAAAAGACTATTAAGGAGAGAGAACATTAAAAAAAAACGAATTGAAAAGACAGAATATAACAATTGATATTGTATTTAAATTTTTAAAGATCAAAGTTTGTTGGGAAGCAAAAAGCTGGAAGAGAGTTCCACAAGCAAGAGCAAGAGAGGAAACTGTTAGCATAGAATTTATCTAGCCATTTCAGCTGTAAAAAGATGAGACCTAGCTGCCAATCTAGTACTGTGCTTAAATTCATAAAGTCTAGGTATTATAGATGAAAGTTCATCAGAACAATTACCATAAAAGAATTTATAGAAAAGGTACAAGGAAACTACATTATGGTGGTGGGAAAGTGACTGAAGGCAAGATACCAGGTTAGAACCAATAACATTGCAGATTCTTTGGATTTTATCAAGAATCTCTAAATATATAGCTTGAGCATCAGACCAGATGTAGCAGCAGTAAGACCACTGTTAATGCTCTTTTAGTAGTGACAGGAGTTTCCTTCCTAACTTTTGGTTTAAAGTAGCATGGAAAGTTAACATCTTGATTATATTATTATTATTATTTTCCATTCTAGTTACATTTGCTATCCATTTTAATTGTTGTTGCTGTTAGAAGTCTTCAAATGATATGAGTTTTTTATTTAGTAAAGTTCTCTTGCTTGGGATTCTGAAGCATCAGTCTATCAGATCTAATGAAGGATTGTCTTCTTTAAGACCTAAAGGGTTCTTTCACTTGAAGCCCTTTTTAATTATTGATTTGAGAAAGCACTTGTATATAGATCATAGTTTAGGCATTTCTGAATGAGTTTGATCCAAATACAATATTTATGAACAGCTTGTAATCTCTCCAGGGGAATGCTTCTCAAACTTGAGCAAATTAGTAAGCATTTAGTAAAAGTGTTTTTCTTTTAATGAAAACACATCATGGAATATACTTTAAAATTTTCCTAGCAATTCTAATAACAAGCTATTATTTGGAATGCACTTTATGAGTTGGACAATGTTAGAAAGGCAGAGAATGACATTCTGACATATGGTGAAAATGGTGTATTGGGTTAAAAAATTTTCAGAATCACTGCTCAAGACTGAGAGATAATGACTGGGGTGACACCTCTGAGACTTGATTTAAATAGTTAATTTTGTACTTCTCAGGATCAAAAGAATGAGAAGACTGTTAACCAAAGCTAGATATCTCAATCTGCCTTGCTATTTAGTCTGTAGCTGTGCAAGAAATGATGGGTCTATGCTTTTTCACAGGTATGTGAGATCAAACTGTCTTAGCCAGATGAACTTGATACACCAATGCATTTTAGTATTCTTTTAACCATTACTCCATGTGTACCACTATTTTAAAATTACAAGTAATATAACTGTGAAAAGGAATTTTTTGTTTTACTCATCATTTCAGCCCAAGCAGGGAAATAAAAGCCAGTAGTATACAAGGGGGTTACTGAGAGTAAAAAAAAAAGAGAATAAAAAAAATTGTCACCAGAATCTATCTTGCACATTTATAAGTGTGCCATTTATCTATGTATTGCATATTGCTGTCACATCTGGTATGGCACTTTTAGAGATTAAGAAACTGCAATATTATCAGTCCTAACCTGGCATTTTGGCTTCAGTCACTTTCCTACCACCATAATGTATCTTCCCTTTACCTCTTCTATATTATCGCAG
Source organism: Acanthosepion pharaonis (assembly GCA_903632075.3). Classification (NCBI taxonomy): domain Eukaryota; kingdom Metazoa; phylum Mollusca; class Cephalopoda; order Sepiida; family Sepiidae; genus Acanthosepion; species Acanthosepion pharaonis. Next base: position 1,415,024 of record CAHIKZ030003920.1, on the reverse strand, counting down.
TAATTGTTCTGATAAGCTTTGATGTTTCGTGTCTAGACTTCATGAATTTATGTGCAATACTAAATTGGCAGTTAGGTCTCATATTTTCATTTTTGAAATTTCCAGTTGTAACTATAGGTTCTATGCTGACAGTTGCTTCTCTCACACTTCTTGTGGAACTCTCTTCTGGCTTCCTGCTTTCAGCTATGATCTTCAAAAATTTTAATATAATATTTTCTCATATTTATTAAAAGGCTTTATTATCCAAATTAAATTTTAAAAAATGTTGATCAAAATACAATTTATTTTTCATACTTACATATAATAAAAATCAAGGAATAGAACAGCCAATAATGATTGAACTGACTACACCTATGAAGTGGTTTGTGAGACATGTTCGCTTTCTGCTAAAAGCAAACCCAAATAAGATAATATAAAAGCAAAAAGGTTTTGGTAAGATATTTTTAATGCCCTGCGAGAAGAAAAATTGAAAAGTGAAGGGCTATTTGTATTTTAGATATCGTTACCAAAGGAAGATATCTGTTAAGGAAATATACCATTTTTTTTTCCAACATGACTATCCCTGAGGAAATGTACAAAGTTACCTGGTGAGATGGTAAAATATTTCCCAAGTAATTCATAGCCTGACTTCTGCACTTGCTTAGAATACACTGACACGGACTAATTTATGGCACTTTAGAATATCTAAAATCATTTGTGATACTGGAAATAGCCACTTCTTTATAATCAAAGAACCCTACAAGACTTTACATTCTGTGTTTTTTTTTTTTGTATTTTTCTTTACTTCTTTTTAATGCAAGAAAAATGACAGAAAATTAATATTTTGTTCCCTCTGGTAAAATTTAATTGTCAATGTTTTTTCTTTTGTTTTTCCAATATTGAATCAAGAAAAGCCAAGTAAAAAAACTGAACTACTGAATATGTTATAGTGCAAACAGGAAAGAATATTTATGCAACTACATACAATTTTCCTTATGTTTATAAAAATGTGTATATATATATATATATATATAAAGTTTAGATTTAAAAATATAATAGTTCAAAAGTAAAGCAGATATTTTCATATAGTGCTCAATATTAAAAATATTAAAATAATATTAAAAATAGGATATTGATAATGTAATAAAGTTACTTAACTGTAAATAATAATTTTGATATTGTTTCCCCAACTTCAAAGTTTCTTGGAAAGTTTCTTGAAGAATGAACAAATTCTTCAAAGGGTCTGTTGTTTGAAGAATGGACAGTTCCAAGAAATTTTGAACAAGAAATTGATATTTACAGTTAAGTAACTTTTTTCATATATATATATATATATATATATATATATATATATATATATATATATATATATATATATATATTTAGTTTATGCAAATTTAGGTAATCCGTATGGGTAGACCTGAGGAGGATGATATCCAGAGAGCTCAATGTAAAATTCAGAGCAGATATGTTTGAATAAAAGACAGACCACGTTAAGATTCCATGTAATAAGCTATTTCACCATAACCCCTTTGACAGGGGTCTGGATCATCGAACTTTACTTCCAAAAGCTGAAATGAAAAAATCATTTCAGCTTTTCATTTTTTTTTCATTTTTTTTCATTTCAGCTTTTTGGAAGTAAAGTCTGATGATCCAGAACCCTGTTAAAGGGTTATGGTGAAATAGCTTATTACATGGAATCTTAACGTGGTCTGTCTTTTATTCAAAAATATATATATATATATATATATATATATATATATATATATATATATATATATAATGTCTATTTATCTTTTTCCCTCACTTATAGAATGAGAGAGCGAGATGAGATGTTATACTGGGTGTGATGGGCAAATTGTCACCATTTTATATTTCTAATTTTGCACATGCACATTGTTTGTTCTTCATTTTCTGCAACTGCACTGTATAGTAGGGTCAGTTGGGCACCGTCTGTGAGAAAAAGACCACCATGATGCAATTCACTCTGCCAGAAATTTTGGAAACAGCATTCTGTACAGCTTGGTATTCGCATCCGAAGTTCCAATATGAATATTTCAAACTGTTTGGGTGTAGACAGTGCAGAGGATTTGGAAAGTGCTGGATGAGACTAATGGGAATTATGAAGTTGTTTGGAGTGATCACTAGTGATGGTGACGTTATGCCTCCATTCATCTTACCACAGGGCCTCAGACTCAACACGGAGACCTCCATCAAGTGGCTTGAGGTGGTAGTGCTGCCCAGAATCAAGAGAGTGGCTACTGAAATAAGCTCTGTCTGGCAACAGAACTCTGCACCATACCACACAAGCTAGAGAACCCAGTCATGACTATCAGACAATTTCTGAAACTGACATCTAGCAACCTAACACTTCAGACTGCAACTCCTTTGGTTATTATGTGTGGGGTGCAGTTGAGTGAAAGACCATCAAAACACCTTGAAACACCTAAGACGAACTGAAGGCAAGGATTATGACAGCATTCACTAACTTAAACAAGGAGACCATCAAGAAGAGATGCAGGAGATTCTGAAGTCATCTGGAGGCTGTGATTGAAGCCAATGGTGATTTTATTGAATAAATTTACTCATTAATATTTCAAGATATTTATGTGTAATTTTGATAAATATATCTGTTAAAATGAGATTCAGTGTTATTTTCATTTTTGTGTAATTTAGATGACAATTTATCCATCGCACCCTGTATATAAGCATTTATACATATGAATAAATTTTTACTAAATGTTGACCTAATACAAGGCCCAAGAGCCATTCAAGGCAGAGGGTTACTGAGGGCAGTTGTATGGATGTAAGAAAAGGAAACGTGTAAATTATATGGATATATATGATAGTAACAGTTAACCCTAGATTAAAGAGCTTAAGATTGTAACGGTCGGGGAAGCATTTCTTTCAGGAATCTGTTCCACAAAGTAATGGTTTTCAGGAAGAAACTGGCTGAGTGGAACTTCTTTCTTAAAAAATAATATGTATGTGTGTAAATTGAATGTACACATCGTGTAGCATAGTGAGGGATTGACGTACCGAGTTCAAATTCTAGTGAACACTATTATGTTCACTTTTTGGAAAGATATGAAGTGATCTCTTTTTCCCACTCAAGACTTAAGGGTTAACATCCAAACAGACTAGACTTTGCTGTTATAGTTGGTAACCAGTCTAGGGGAACGACAAATCTGAATTCAAAACCGATTGGGCATGGGACTAGCAACTCTATTTAGTCAAGACCTATTTGCTACTAAAGGTACAACATCAAGCATGTTCAGGCTGTGTTCCTATACACCACAGGATTTACATACAATGCACATTTTAAAATATTTCTAAAGTAATTTCGTTCATTTGTCAATAAATCCTGAAAGTTTCATTAAATTTCAATAATTATTTAATTTTTGCAAGAATTTCTAAATCAATGTGTGTTTTTTTACCACAAAAAGAGAATAAAATTTCCCATTGTAATTTATGGTCACCTGTTGACACAAGAAAAACGAAATGTTTATGGTTCTGTAAAGGACTAAAAGATATAATTTAATAATCAGAAAAACCTTTGGTCTTTCTTCATAATTAGAACAAATGATTCTAACGAAAAACTTCTTTGCTTTTATTAAATTTGTGGTATTTTTTCATCATGTATGGTAATTTTTTTAGTGAATCTTTGAAGGTACCTATATATATATATATATATATATATATATATAGTTTTATTGTATGCTATATTTATGGGTAAAAGTGCTCAATGACAGAACAGAGCTTATGTAAATATAAATATAAAAATGGGCACTCAGATCAACACCAAGCTGCGACGATCTTCAGGTTTTTTGTTATGCATAAAATATACATAAAATATTTGCTTTTTTTCTTTAAACAAACTCAATAAAGATTTTTAAAATTTTGTTAATAAACAAGACAAATTGAGTAACAATTTATTTTATTACCTTTCCCAACGAAAACGTAAAAATATAAATATTTTAGAAATGCAAATTCAGATCTGTTAGATGTTTAAATTTGCTTACTTACCTTTAAGCAATCTATTTATATAAATAAAGCGCAGTGTACGCGTGTCCGTCTCGACGAATCTTAAACAACCTGAACAGGTAGTAACTGCCATCGTTACACGCAATTAAAAATTAAATAAATAACTCATTTAAAGTTAAATTTAAATATCGAACGGAGTAAAAGATTTAACTTTAATTTCACTTTTCGTCACAGTTCCAATTGATAACGTCCCGTTTATTAAAATTTAAACGGGGCACGGTACGTTGCTCATATGTTTTTTTTTTTTTTTTTTGTTTTTGTTTTTTTTTTTCGTTTTCTAGCACGTGTACAAACATCGTACAACATAGTTCGGGTTCCCTAATGTCTTTTAAGAGTGATTTCATGAAGGGATCATAAAGAATGGCGATTTAAAAAAAATTGCGCCCAAAATAAATGCAAACAAACTACAGAGATCGGTTGCGTATACGAAGAAAGATTATGCTAAAAGGTGTTGAATAAAGATAAAATAATTTTATTATTTCTAAATTCTTATAACATTTACGTACATAGGAAGCTGAAAAAAATCTCCACAGGAGCTAACCTAAGATCCACCCAAACAGCGACATTTAGGCTAGTTTTAAAATAAAAATCCTCAATCAAATAATTGCTTATTTATATTCATCACAAAAAATCAGATTGGAAATGAATAACAAAATACAGTTTACTTTTTATTTCATTTTTAAAGCTCAATATGCAAATTAATTATATTTATTAAGTAAGAACCTCTAACTTCGGCAATGCATGCTGATAAAGTTTTAATTTTCAGTTTCGAACGGACAGACACAACCTTACGGCTTTATATATTAGATAGCATGATGGGAAAAGACATGGCAAGCAATTAAAAAGTCCATTTTCTTTCACTTTCATTTTACGTGATTGACATGTGACTTGATATATTCCATGCATGTTTAAGTTGTTCCCACAGGGCACTTGCTTTTCGAAGAAAGGTATTAATCTAATTTATCTTCTCTTACCCTGTTTTTCTATTTGGACCATGTATTATTATTATTAATGCTATAATTCAAATGTGAATCATTTAGATAATAAATTGCAGGTTTCATCTTCACATAAGTACCTAGTAAAAAGTAACAAACGATTTATTTTTTTTATAATTAGTCATGGTTCTAAAAACGTGACCTTTAAAAAAAACAAATCCCTCACCATTTTTCTGTAAAATCTAGCACGTTTAACGCATTGTTCAGGAAATTTCTGGACGATTCTATCCTATTTCTGCTTTGATTTTCTGGCTAGAATTTCCCTCCACAGAAGAAAAAAAATCTTCTTCCCCTCCTATATTGTCTTTTTATTTCCTCCTCCTATGGCCCTCATGTTTCTGTTATATTTTTATCTTTCTGCTTTTTGTCCTTGCCTGTTTTCGCCTTCTTCTTCACTTTCACCTCTTTTTCTTTTTATTATTTCTTCTTTCTTCTTAACCACCTCCCAAAGACCATTCACTCCTGAGGACTCCCACTGCCACAATTCTGACAGAAATAGCGAGTACAATAAGAATATCAGTTCAAACTATGAAGAAATATATATATATATATATATATATATATATATGCACACAAGTTAGAATATAAAAACATGTTCGGAAGAAAAAAGTAATAACAAATAAAAAATATGTAAAATGGCTAAAACTCAAAATAAATGAGTTCCTGAAAAGATCTGAGACTTTTAAGATAATGGTTTGGCTAGGATTGGTTGTCGCGGTTGGGAGGGTGTGTTAAACAATGATTGAAGTATCGGTCCGGTTTTGTTAAAGGGAAGAACAGTAAGTGGTAGAAAAATGAACTGGCTGGCTGTGCTGCATCAGCCGAGGAGCCTTCTTGAAGGGGCACTAATTCTTCAAGATGCTGATGGGAAGCAACTGAATAAAAGTATAACCTTCACTAAAAGCAGTCAATCTGCTTGCTATCATGGCTTCGCTGAGTGAAAGATGGTTCAGCGGGACATGGACAGGCGATGGGACATTACCGGAAATCAGAGACGACAGATTTTCTACAGTCGCCTCGTTTTCACCTCAAGTTCCTCTCTCTTTAACCCAATGCTGCCTCGTTCTCGTTCTCTGAGAATAATTCCTGCTTCGTTTCTTTGCCTTTCTAACAGCGGGATGACATGCTTTCTATTTTATTTCAATAAACCATTCTTTAAATTTCTTTATCTTTTTATCTCTGCTTCTCATTTTCTCTCTTAACTTTAGCAGGTTTCTCTCTTTCCTGACTCTCTCTCTCTCTCTCTCTCTCTCTCTCTCTCCTAATCCTCAACTCTCTCCTTATTTTTCCTTCTCGCTTTCTTTCTTTCATACCTTTCTCCTACTTTTTCCTTACCCTATTCTAATTCCTTTCTCTCTCAATTTTCCCTTGATCAAATACTCTTAGTAAAAAGGATGTGCGTTCGTTAAGAAGGAAAATAGAAATTGGTGTGATGAGTGGTAAAGCACACTGGATCAAACGATGGTTTCCCCTACAATGGTGGACGCATGTTCGATCCCAGACTAGAAACGCATTTTCTTTACTAGGATTTTTCGAATGCACAGACCGATAGACATAATACACACTGCTTAATAAATAAAAATGACGCATCTATTTCAAATATGAAGTATCCTCTATGATAAGGTTTGAATTTATATATATATATATATGCAACATTTATAGTAGGTACACGAACGACAAGCACTTAGTGATGCGCTTTATTCCGACGATTGTTCTGACCAAGTCAATACGGAACCCTTGCAAAGTAAATATTTTCTCTCACACACACGCACATTTTTAAAATATTTCTTTTTTTATATATATATACCGTATATTTCCAAGTATTAGGCAACCTATAGATAAGACGATACCCAAAATGTACATAAAATTTTGTGATTTTATCTGATATCCATCGTATAAGACGACCGACTGGGACCCATAAACTGTAAATGAAGATGTTTGTAATCAGCTCTTTGCATCAGATGGTGATGATCCTAGTAATTTTGAAGGTTTTTAATTATCTATTTGGGTGTCTTGATTTTTTTATTCTGTAATGAGAAATAAAGATTTTACGGCGTCTTAAATGTTTTGTTGCTTAACACCGGAAAAGAAACGAATATTATTGAAAAATAAATTTTGCATGTTGTGCTAAATGTTGTTATTCTTTAACACACACAATGATAATTAATTTTAATTCGAAATACAGACTGTATGTTATCCCAAATGTTGTTATTTAACACTACTATGAGAAATAATGATTGGTGTGAACGCATCCATTGCGCTACAAATCAAAAACAAAAGTTTTGTTTGCGTTACTTGTTACTTGTGTGTCTTGCCCGGCGTAACTTTTGTAAATTGTTGTGTAATCGGCTATGGAATATTGCATTTTAATGTGAAATCTAGAAGTAAAAGTAATTTTATTATATCTATAACTGTATTACAGCATTATAATGTGCATTGTTTCAACTAGAAATATTTACATCAGTAGTTACCATACCAAGGCAGTTATTAGCCTACCACAATCCATGGCGCAAGCATATTAGCCTACTTACTAGTGCCTATATACCACAGGATTTAAGGTTAGTATTTTGTTACTGTTATCTTAAACGAGTGGATAAAGCAATGACAAGATCTTGTGGGTAATTTTTAAGATTCAAAGGTCGCTTTATACGCGGAAATATACAGTACTTCTCTTATAGCTTTCTCTGCCTGTGCTCTTACTTTATATCTTACCGAGGTATACGAAGAGAAAGAGAAGGTAAGGGAAAATAGTAGGAAAGAAAGCGGTAAGATATAAAGTAAGAGCACAGGCAGAGAAAGCTATAAGAGAAGTACTGTATATTTCCGCGTATAAAGCGACCTTTGAATCTTAAAAATTACCCACAAGATCTCTCTCTCTCTCTCTCTCTCTCTCTCTCTCTCTCTCTCTGACTCCATTCACTCTTTCCAATCTCCTCATATCTCACACTTTGTCTCCTTCGCTCTCCCCATGTTTTTCACACATTCCCTAACTTTGTCTATCGTCCATCGCTTTCATCATATATTCTCTGTCATCACTCTTTCTTATTTAGACGAAAAGTGATTTGTTTTTTATGGCTTATCAACCCTTTGCAGGTTATTTAAAGTCAGAAAATATTTTTAGATAATAATGATACAAGTCCTACTAAATAACCATAGCTGGGTGGTGACGAGGTGAATTCATACCTTTCCCAAGGTATTTGCACGTAAGTGAAAATAATGAACCCGACTAGAATTGGAACTCGGCCCTCTGATTAATAAGTCTTAGCCATTATCTATACACAACCCGCACATGCAAGTTTACAGCACCTGGTATTCTGAAGTAGTCACCCATCTAAGTACTGACCAGGTTTGACGTTGCTTAAATTTTATGATCGTACGAGAACTCGTGTTTCAATTTATAAAAAAAGAGAAAGATAGAATACGAGAAAAAGAAACAGTAGTCATAAAAAATGAAGGGGGGAAATGACAATAAAAATGCAAAAATAAATAGAAGAATTCTCTTCGACATAACACCATCTTCGCATTTTTACTGCGATAATATCTTGCATGCCAAGGGTGACACCGAGTGACAGCGCCAATGCCGACAAGTCCGCAATTCGATTTGTTCTTTTCTCTATTTTTTTTTTCTGTTATTTTATTTGATAAGATACTTTGTCATTTCTTTATTCAATCCAGACGCAGTTGCTGCTGCTGCTGATGATGATGATGATGATGCTTTCATTTGTCAACGTTTATTTCCAAAATCTTTTTCATTCACTTTCTTCGTGTTTTTCTCCATATTTGGAGATTCAAGATAAAATGGCGAAAGGGTGAACCAATCTATAGGACAACTATTGGAAAGAATCCGCGCTTGTTTGTGGCTCAATAAAAAGCGAGAAAAGAACAACTTGGTTTGCAGTAAAAAAAATCACCTTTTGATAATTGATCATTTTTAATTATTTTGATGTAGAAAATAATAAATTTTATTTTTGCCTTTCTGATCCATTTTTGAACACAGGATATGCTGCACTCAGAATATTTTGCCCAACACGACTATAAAATCAAAATAAAAACCAGGAAACTATTATTTTCTTATAAGACTCGTCGGATCTAGACTCTCAAGCAGAAATGTCTAAACTATCATCTATATAAAACCGTTTTCTCAGATCAATCAGCATTATTTTGGTGCAGAAACGAATAGGTTATGCCTTTCTGAACCATTTTTGAACACAGGTATGCTGCGCTCAGGATATTTTTCCCAACACTGTAGGGTGCTATAAAATTAAAATATTAACATGAAAATTGATAATTCCTTAATCTTTAGACGTACGGGTACCAAAGAATAACTTTTGTACTTGCGTCTGCTTTAGTGTATCTTGTAGTAAAGGCGTGTAATGAAAGAAATATACATTAAAATACATGCACGGTACAAAGGAATATATGCCCTTTTTAAGCTTTAATTGTCTTTTCTCTGTAAGCTGAAGAAAGGAATTCCTTCTAGAATACCTGATTTTATTTATTCCATAAGGGAACTCACTCCACCATTTTTGTCTTCCCATCATTCATTCATCTAAGCTGCTCTCTACATTTATTTCCTCTTCACCTTGTCAACTTCTCTTTTCCGACATTTCCATTTTGTGTTTCATTTCTGTTTGATCTCGCAAAAAGCATAGTTACTCTTTTCTTCTCAAAGATAATCTCTTTCTCTTATTTTTTTTTTTTTTTTTTTTTTTTTTTGCGTTGAGTTGGTTGGCGTCTGGGTTAGGGCAAGAATGAGAGGTTCGCATTTAAGATTCTTTGCTTCTACCTGGCACCTTTGCCTTGCTCTCCAAGAGATGGCTATTATTTAGTATTATTACCATAATTCATTTATTCTTCGAAGAACTTCTTTTTTTTTTTACTTGATTTTGTCCTGCTTTTATCTTTCCTTTATACGCTTGGCATACTATTAGTTGAATTGTCAGCGTTTTCAAATTAGACATTTTTCAAGAATTCTCACTTTACCTTTTCCTCTCTTTTTTGTCTAAACTTTCTTTCTCTCCACACATCACTTTTCAGATTTTTTTGCTTACGTTGTTCTTGACCGACTGTCAATATGGCTTCAACTTAAAATCCTTGTCTCAACATATCTCTCTCTCTCTCTCTCTCTCTCTCTCTCTCTCTCTCTCAGACACTTTCTGTCATTCTTACCTCCTTTCTTTCTCCTCTCTCTTTTTCTTTATTTCTCAACATGCGCATTCTCTTTCCCTTTTGGTCTTTTCACTCATTCTCTACACATGCACATGTTTCTATCTCTCTCTCTCTCTCCTTTCTCATACCCCTCGCATTCACTCTAATAAATACGCAATCTTTCCTAAACTTAAGTTGTCATTTACACACCCTCACTCTCAATCGCATGTATACACACATTTTCTCTCTTTAAAACACATGCACAATTTACTCTCTCACTATTACAGCTCAACTTCGTTTTATTTCCTACCATATCAATATATATATTTCTATCCTACGTATGTTTAGATACACACACCTTACTTCACAAATACCATCTTTCTATTACACACTTATATGAACACACACATTCTGTCCCATTAATATAACTAACCAATCATTTTCAAATAATTACACGAGAAAAATTCATAAGCCAATAATTCGTATTGCTTATGGGTTCCATGTAGACTTTAGATTTTATTGTCATTTTAATCTTTTATTCTTTCGTTCTGATTAATCTCTCTCTCTCTCTCTCTCTCTCTCTCTCTCTCTCTCTCTCTCTCTATTCTTTTATCTTGAATTCGTTTGCTTTTTATTTCACCATTCCTTCGTCGCTTATTCCACCATTTTTTGTCACATATTCCATCATTTTTTCTTTATTTATTCCATAATTCATTCGTCGTATATTCCATCATTTTTCGTCGTGTATGCCATCATTTTTTCGTCTTTTATTCCATCATTCATTCGTCACTTATTCCAACATCCTTTCGTCGCTTATTCTTCCAGTCTTTCGTCGCCTATTACATTCATTCGTCACTTATTCCATCATCATTTCATCGCTTATTCTTCCATTCTTTCGTCACTTATTACATCTTTCATTCGTCACTTATTCCTCCATTCACTTATTACATGATTTCCTCGTAACTTACTCCATCGTCCTTTCGTCACTAATTCGATCATTTTTTTTCGTCGCTTATTGCTCCATTCTTTCATAGATTATTCCATCATCCTTTCGTCTCTTATTCCTCCATTTTTCGTCGCCTATTACATCTTTCATTCTTTATTTATTCCATCAACCTTTCGTCACTTATTCCTCCATCCTTTCGTCACTTATTCCTCCATTCTTTCGTCACTTATTACATGATTTCCTCTTAACTTACCACATCGTCCTTTCGTCATTCAATCAATCATTTTTTCGTTGCTTATTTCTTCCATTCTTTCGTCACTTATTCCGTCATCCATTTTTTCGTTACTTATTACATCATTAACTTACTCCATCGTCCTTTCATCCTTATTCGATCATCCTTTCGTTACTTAATCCATCATCCTTTCGTTGCTTATTCCTCCATTTTTTCGTCGCGTATTACCTCATCCATTTTTTATTTATTCCATCATTCTTTCGTCACATATTCCTTCATTGATTAATCTTTGGTTTATCAGACCTTAATGTAAGTATTTTCCTACCAATGCCTGATTGGTGAACTCCTCAGAAATGTATAATTTGTTCTAAGTTAAAATAAACCAAGTTAAGTTTAAATTTGAAAATGCCCTAAAAAAGTAAAACAGTTTTAAATCGTTTCAACAAATATCTGTTTTGTTTCGCCTGATTTGAACTAAGATTTCCGAGCTCGATAATTTTTTTTTATTTGCTGAAAAATTCAAGAAATCTTTGCTTTATCTTTTTCTGCCAGAAAACAATATATTTCGAAGATATAAGTGTACTGATTGTTGTTCATGTTAGGTTTGTGTCACTCAACCAAGAGGGGAGGGTCTACCGTTTTTGTAAATCATTGACCAAAATCATGATTGATTTTTATTCAGCCAGGCTCGGACAACGATCAATATAGTGTATTTTCTGTTGCATAATACGCATATTTTGATCATTCTGGTGAAATAGGCAGCGCAAAACGCAGGCCCACCTTCAATCATATCCTTCGTTTTATAATACTTTTTCGTCATTTATGTACCGTGTCCCTTCAAAACGTAGGCGATCATGGCTCTCCACAATTTCCTAACATTTGCAGCACTTAGCCACGTTTGACTCTCTACCGTCACTTTACCATCCATTTACAAAAACTTATTAGGTCAGCTGTTTACTGTTTCTCTATGCCCCTCCTTGCCTGGATGCGTCTTGTGAGTATAAAATTTTCCAAACCGTCCATTCTCATGTCTTGAAACAAATATTTGTGGAAAACGTGCACATTATAGTGATTTTCCAAGCGTAGCTTAGACGTGACACAAGGCCAAAAGAATGGGGCTCCAGATCCAGAATTTTGGGTTTAATCTCTGATATTTAAAAGTGAAAACTCATGCCCTTTTTTTATTCATTCATTTCATCCCAAGCAAGGCAATAGAGCCATAAAAATGTAAAATGAAAGTCAACAAAAACGTTTTGGATTGAGCGAGAGGAAATTAAAAGACCAGGATTCAAAGAGACGAAGATGGCTTTTCTTTTTTTTTTTTTTAATTTTTGAAAATTGATGTTGACAGGAAAGCAAGAAGTCGGAAGAGAATTCCACAAGTGAGAAGTGAGGGGGAAGAGACCATTAGCATAGAACTTACACTTAGCAACATTAACAGTAATATGATGAAACCTAACTGCCAATCTGCGACTGCGTTTAAATTCGTGAAGTGGAGGTAACAAAAAGGAAAACTCAATCTGAAGAAAGTCATGCTTTTCAATGCGTGTTTTAAACAATGCATATTTTATGAATTGAACATAATAACCATTAAAAGACAATACTCATTATCTATTCAGCTCTATAATGCTGTACTAATATCAAATAACTGCTTCAACACGAATATATATATATATATATATATATATATATATATATATATATATATATATAAAAGATAAATGAATGAATAAATAAGAGCTGCATAACAAGATAATATCAAATAACTGCTTCAACACGAATATATATATATATATATATATATATATATATATCCAGGTAAGATGAGAACGAATAGAGTATAATTCGAACGTTTGTACAATTAATTTAAAAGAGGGCTCGATACAGAATAGAGCAATATTATTCATTTTAGAATATTAAAATAACATGTAAAATCGCTACACAATTGCAGTCGTGTTTCGATACATACCACTGCATCTCCTCAGAGACGCATTGGTATGTGTCGAAACACGAACATGATGTTTAATATCCTAATATATATATATATATATATATATATATATATATATATATTATTGAAAGTATAGACATATTATGACTATCAGTTCTAACCATCATCTTTTCTAAATTGCGAATGATCTTTAGTAAAACTGGCTGCTGGAGATGTACGAAATTTCCTTAAATCAATATAATTACCATTTAATGTGTCGTTATATTTTGAATTAAAAACGCAGTTTGGGATATATTCCATCCAATTTAAAATCTAACGACACGTTAAATGTACCACTTATGGTTTTCTTCACCTTATTTTACTTATGTACTTATTGATTATAACGGTCATGAATTCGCTACCTGCACACCCCTGATGATGACTCACGTGAGTCGAAAGCTCGGACATGGCAATTATATTGATTTGTAAAATTTCGTACATTTACAGCAGCCTGTTTTGCGAAAGATCATTCGCAATTTAGAAAAAAAAAAAAGATGGTTAATCTTAATAGATATAAAATGTCTATACTTTTCAATAAAATGTGTTCAAAAGGGTAATTGCTGCTTAATTACACTATATATATATATATGTGTGTGTAAGCGTGTGCTGTAGACATATAAATCGGCACTGCATACCAACTTTTACAATTGTCGAAAACACATACTTAGTGCAACACATGCTTCTAGCTGTAGAAAACGTTTAAAAATAATAGAAATTCTAATAATAATAATATAAACATTTAACATCAACATCTAACACGGCCATGATGTACAGTTCATGTTTAAGAATTAAAAACATATAAGTATCCTATACATTACGTATATAGATATAGTAGGTCGATGGAAGAAATTTGGGAGATAAAACAATTATATCATTATTCTAATGATAATAAAAATAATATTCATTGTATATTATTAGGCCTTTAGACCAAATAGAAGCATGCGGAGAAAAGATGTTAAAAATTGGAATTTTCTGACACGTCTCTGCTCTTTTTCGACTAGAAATAAAATGAAGTTGGACTTTTGGAATTTTTTTTACGCATGTGTTATGTTACTGATGAAATCTAATAGTTTTGGGTTAGTCGTTTGTCACGATTAAGTTGGTAGAGGGTTTGTAGATGGCGTTGTGTGGAAATTGTATTCATTGAGTATGACTAAATTCTTATTTAAACCGAAAATGTGTGAATTTCTTTTAAAATAAACACTGCCTTTTTTTAAGACAGCATGTTAAAACATGGAGATGTCTTCGACCAGCAGTGGCAAACCTATCACGGGTTATTCGACTTTCTGTAAGTCCCTGCAGTATATGATAAAGAGACATAAAACAGTAAACTGATGGAAGCGTTACCTGTTCGGCTAACCTACTAACACTTAAGCCTATCAATTGTACAAACAGACAGAGAAATTGTTTCTCGTGCCTCCGCATTCATAGTCTCAATTGGATTTCCACATCGAAATTCGTCCAGTAACAAAAATGGCGGGAAAGAGAGGACAGTGAAGTAGAAGTAACAACAGTTTACCAGCTTTTGGTAATGGCGTTATGAAGACGAAATGAAATTTCAAAGAAATCTGATCAGCAAGCCCTCAACTTCATTCGCTACACAGACTGACTGAAAAAAAATAACAATGAATAAAGACTAATGGAATTGATTACTAAGTAGCCGAACAAAGTGGAAAATGGCTAATACATACAAACATATATATATATATATATATATATATATATATATATATATATATATATAAAAAATAAATGAATGAATAAATAAGAGCTGCATAACAAGAATGAAGGAATAATGTCATTCTTTCTTCCTTCTGCATCCAATTTGTTATAGTTTTGCTTTTCATGAGAGGTTATGTTCGGACTGTGTAAAGACAATCATGGCGGAAAGTGAAAAATATTACGTGTCGGCCATTTTGTTTCATTCGATTCATTACTGAATTTATTTACACATTTCACATTCATTTTACAAATGTTTTTTTTTTATTTTATTTATTTACTTTTATGAGTGGGAGGAGTTGTTCTACCTATGTTGTTTACTAGAAGTCCCAGTATCGAAAGTATTATTAGATGAATATTCGTATATAGGTGCCTATTTCGCCCCCAAAAGAACACACACACACACACACACACACACATATATATATATATATATATATCAAATTACAGACTTGAAAACAAAGCATCAGGCTTCTTTATAATATCAGCTTCTTTATAATATCTCTGGAGACCTTGAAATAACCTATGTAATAAAATATTTGCTTGTTTTAAGAGCGGCATAAAAAATGTATGTTAATGGAGATATATTATTAAATCTTTATAGTCGTCTTCATGCGTCCAATGCTAACAATATTCACAATATCTGTTTTTCCCATTTAATGCCTTTCTCATTTTCTCAGCACATTTATTTCCCCCTGAATAACACAAGCATGGACTTTATAATTTTGCATAGAAGATAAATTTTTTTTCATAGCACCAATCAAGGATTGAACTCAAGTTATTTGGGAAACTGATAATGTGTAGCGGACCGTGTCTGTGGTGTTGGGTAGAAGTAGAAGAACACACGTGAGTTAAGATTTTCCTGCTAGCCTGTCCAACTACAAGAGAAAGTTGGACTTTAATTAAGTCCAAAGAAGACAATGGAAAAAACAAATACAAGACCGATAAATATATGTAAACAAATATATGTATTAATAACAAGAAAGGTTACAAGTTACATGGACAGTTACATGGACAGTGTGTGGTGAATATTATATGTGTGTGTGTTGTGGTGAGTGTTCCTACGTACGTGTATTGTTTTTAGTGTTCTTAGTTTCTTGGAAAACACTGTATCTGTGAGCGTTCACATCTGCGAGGTGGTAAGGCTGAAAGCCTGAGGCAAAAAGAGATTTACCTCAAGGTGGCGACCCAAAGGCCTGACGGAAAAAGAGAGGAAGAGGCGAAGGGTCAGCGAGTATTTATAGCCAGGGGAGAGAGACCCCTGTTGAAAGGCAAGGAGCTAAGGAGGAGCTAACTCCGACAAATGAAAATTCCAGAACTAAGGAAATTAGTACATTTCCCTATTGTGAAATTGTCTTTAATATATCCGACTGAATTTATTTTTTTAAAGAAATTCCATTCAAATTTAAGTTCAGTCTGTGATAATCTACACCAGCAAATGCCTTTGTTGCATACATATTCTGGTAGGATTATATTCAGGCCATTGATAGAGACATTGTAAGGATTTTTCGGTTGTGTATGTGTGTGTGTGTGTGTGTGCTCGGAAGTGTATAGAGTGGAATGAATAAAACCGAGATTCGAAATAACGGTTTAACAGCTTTTATTCGTGGTCGAAAAGCGAGTACAAAATGGTTGTATTGGTTGTATTTTGCGGGCAAAAAGTTGGGTTTCCCAGTTAACAGTGTTCTTTCCTTGAGTAGATGTTTCGTAGAGAGAGATTTCTCCGCTTGTTCACACGAGGAACGAGTAATCTAAGTCTCAGACTGCTAGGACAGGTACGGGCCTTCTGCAAAAGGGTTGTGAGTCGTTTTTCTTTTGGATAGGTGTCTGGAAGAAAGATTTCTCCGCTTGTTCACACGAGGAATCTGTTTCTACGAGCTACCAGAGTTGCCACGTGTCTTCTGCAGCAAGGGTTGTAAGTATTTCCTCAATCTCGCCTTGAAGGTTGCGGCCACTGAAAGAGAAAATTAGAAAAAGTGACAGCATTTTTATGAGTTCTAGCACTTCCTGCTGTTCCCTGCTGAAAACTTCCGTTACTGCTATTGCTGAATCGAGCAAAGTAAGGAAGTCCCTACATGCCACAATATCCAACAAGCGAGATAGTTTTTATAAAATTGTTATTTATGGATCTCTAAATTTGAACATCTTTATTTCCAACTGACCCTGTGGTGGAATTACCATTTCATAGAGCGATTATTAGCAACTGTTAAAGGCATATATTTAGTAAGAGATAGTATTGTGAATTTTTTTTTTTCGAACAAGAGATATGAATTAAATTATAAATAATATTGTACATGTTACAATATCGTTACAATGGTCTGATATGTATTTAGAGAGTGTTGTGGTACGATCCACCTAATTTACATAGTGAGTACCGACCATATAAATATGGTTGGTACCGGGAAGACTGGTGAGGAAGAAGAGATTCAATCCAGAGACTCTGCCCGACTGCGACTAAGTCAACCCATTCTACAGGAACGGTCTTCCCAAGAATATACCAAACTATCTGTAAATATTGTGTCCACGTTCTTGTGTCAATACATTTTGTTTAAGTACATTTTGTGTTGTATTATTATTATTCCATGCTTTATTCAAGTTTCAACAGAGAGTTTTGATAAAGTTCAAAGAATCTGCAATATTACCGGCCGTGACCTGGCATGTTGAATTCAGTCATTTTCCCAGAACCGTAATGTAGCTTCTCTGTGCCTTTCTATAAGCATTTTCATAGTAACTGTTCTGATTAAGTTTCCTCTTTGGTACTTTGACTTTACGAATTTAAGTGCAGTACGAGATTGGCAGTTAGATATCGTCATTTTACAATCGAAATTGCTAGATGTAAACCGTAAGTTCTAAGCTAAAAGTTTCTTCTCTTGCTCTTCTTGCTTGTGGGACTCTCTTCCGGGCTGTTGCTTCCCAGTCAATTGAGATCTTCAAAGCTTTAAATGCAATGTCAATCGATATCTTCTGCATTCTTAATTCCTGTTTTTTTATTGTTTTCCCTGCTTAATAATGTTTTTTTTTTTTTTTTTTTTTTTTCATATTATTTCACACTCAGTAACCACTTTCATCTTTATTGCCTTGCTTGGGTTGAAATGAATATATATATATATATATATATATATATATATATATATATATATATATATATATATAAGGTGGCCTGATGATTGCGTCTAGCATGAAACAGACTGTCGCTTCTAAGTGTTGACTTCAATGTTCACTTTTACACACGCTCTATCTCTGATATTGAGCACTTTACCCCATAAATATAGCACACCTTAAGACTATATTTCTTCATATATATATATATATATATATATATATATATATATATATATATATATATATATAATTATTTATTTAAAAATATGATTCCAACACGCTACATAAGAGTTCTCATGTTTCAATATATATATATATATACACACACACACACACACACACATATATATATATATATATATATATATATATATATATATATATATATATATATATATCAACATTTATATGCGTTGTCAAAGTAAATAGGAAGAATATAAAACAAAGTAAATGGAAATGTGTATATAGATGACCTTATTCATACACACAGTGTAAAGCCCTATTAAAAATTTTGAGAAACTTACTTTGGAAAGTATTTATTTATTTTTAGAGTCATCAGCTTAAGGCATTTGTATGTTGTGTTGCCTAAAATATGACTCGTATTTCACCGAAGACTAAGAAACCCTCCTAAGCTGAACAGAACACGCCATACCTCTCTACAGCAATGGTGCGATATCGGTTCCTAGGGAATACAAAGATGCAGAATCATTAGAGTTGGTTTATTAAGGAAACTGTGGTTCAGCGTTGATGATGAGAAACAATCGTGGAATCACGAATGAATTTCACAGATGGTCGCTTGAAGCAATTCTGAGCTTCTCAGTTGGAAACGTATTATATACTGGCAAAAAAAAAGCTGTCGCTGTGCTAGTGCCTTTCGCGAGTACATACCTATGCGAAACTGGATTTTCCCGTCTGCTTTACCCGAAAACATAGAGCAGAAATCGACTGCATCCTCAACATTACATGCGAGTACCATTCAGCACCACGACACCAACATTTGATGTCATTGTTGCGGATGTGTTATGTGTGTTGGAAAGGAATAGAAGGTTTGAATTATCAGAAGGTTTAAAACTGTGTGTGTTCAATAATCTTCCATCCACAACAATTAATACAAAATAGAGAAATAAAGATTCAGAAACACCTTGTTTCAAAACATAACAATTGAATTTATTAGTGTTTGATATACATGCATGAATTCTGAGTGAAAAGGTTAGACAGAGTTGTGTCTCTTAGATTTGGTAATATTTGTACCTAAGTTCATAAAGTGAAAGTAATTATTAAACTGTAGTTTAGAAGAATAAAGTTTCTTTAGCATGTTTGGAATTGTGTATTGTACAAGTTGGTAAAAGTTCAGAGTTCGTATTTGCGTGAATGTTGATAATGGTCTTTAACGTCTGACTGCATTAGTTAAGACGGGAGTTCTTGAATATTACATCTTGGCAAATTAAACGCGAGAGAGAGAAAAGAAACACAGGGAGCTTACACGTGTTCTGTTTATATAAGATAGTGTATCACGTGGGAGACTCCGAGTATATTGAGCGGGAAAACAGATTTGTCGCATGCAGGCGGTTTGATTGGTCGGAACTAACCAATCAGCAAGCTAGATTGAAGGTGATTGACTAATGAATGCTTGTTATATACTTTGTAAGATTGTGATGGTGAAAATTACAAGAGGAATAGTGCATTTCCTAGCAGGGGTTAACTGGCTTGTTGTGGAAGAGTCCACATCATCATAAACAGAAAACTAAAACAGCAATAAAGTCGCCGTGTCTAGTATAAGCACATAATCATTCAAAACAGACCATGTCTAGTACAAGCACATGTTAACGTTTTGTTAATATGAAAGTAATCTGTGGGTAACTAGAGAAAAAGAGTGATTTCACCTCTTTCTTTTATACTGCTTTGTTGCAACGTCACCCCAGCAGTCACTAGCAGAAGGGCCTCGGCAGAAAAATAAGGAACCAGTATGTATTGCTATAAACAGTAGCTGCATTTAACCTACTACCAGGGCTGTTGAAATCCAAGTCATCATCGGATCTAATTCCTCTATGGCCCTTTCTTGAAACTTAATATCAGGAGCAAGAACAGCCCGACAAAACTTCTATGGGTTCATAAGACTGTGTCTCGTTATTATGGTACGGAAATCCAATCATCTATCGATGAAAATTGACAAAAGAAATCGTTCATTTTAAAGTAGGCCATCATCACATGAAAGTCACAAAGCCAATTCTTTCAAGCTCCCCTCTCATTACGTCCTCTGACCGTTGATCGTGAAAACGAAATTTTCCTGTCTTTATTATTGCCACCGGCTCGTAGTGAATCCAAATTGAGACAAATCCCTGTAGCTTTAACTAAGTCTCTGGCAAAATTAGTACAAATTTGTCAGTCTCTAGTGAAATTAATACACATTAGTACTTATTTTTAACGCATTATATTAGATGTGTGGACAAAAATTTCAATCTTATTTCGCAGTTTTTGTTTCACAGGATCAGTTTTCAATCAACCAGATATTGACTAATGTAGCAGTTGTTATAAAATAAATAATATATATCTCGGTTGATTTACAGGCAAATACTTAAGAGCGAGAACCGGATGTGAACGGGACACACCCTAGTCTCAAAATGACCATTAACTTTCTTTACCAATGTTTCCGACACAGATGTTCCGGTCGAAAAATAAAATAATATTTAAAGTGCTCTATTTTTCGTCCAATAAAAATGCTTCCTTCCTAATTATACTCGCTTCATTTCTCGAGCCTGTTAAGCCATAAAAATCGCTATAAAAGGGGTCACACGGAAGTTCAACGGGCAGTCAACAGGTGCCCAGGATAGAGACCGGTCACGTTCGGCAGCTGTCAGCAGGAGAGCGTCAACCACCGTCAACATGTGTGAACTACTATGAGAGATCGACCAGATCCGAAAGCTGGCTTATGAACTTTACCACAAAGGAAGCTGTTCCAAACCCTCGCGTTCCTGTTGAAATAAACCACGTAAATCTATTTCTACTGTTGTCGTATTTCTTTCTTGCAACACAGTTAAATTATGTCATTATCGTTCAAGGAGAAACCTTCATAACTTAGAGAACGACTCCAAAAATAATGCTTTCCATTGCATTGAGTCATAAGTAATTTCTGTTTTGGGGAATTGTTATGACAAATATATCGTCTTAGTTACTCATCATACATAACAGTTAAGAATAAATTTGGAGCACACGAGCATATGACAATGTTTATTGCAAAATACTGGGTGTTCCTAAAGTCTGGAGTGGACACATAAACAAAAAAGCATACTTTCAAGAAATGAAATTTTCAACAATATTAACAAATAAACATCTTTCTTTAACATCATTTGTGATGCAAAGGTTGATGCCCTTCACAATATTCACGTGAACTCGATGCAATAATTTTACATTGCCGTCAATTTTAGCACATTTAGTCTTTATGCGTTCAATTAAGTGTTGTGGGTCTCTCCCCTTTTTACATAAGATGGACTCGTCCAAAGTATACTTATACTGACAGAGAGAATACCTGATGTTGAGATACGTGGAGATACGCTGAGATAGGTTGAGAGATACGGAGACAGACACAGGGTGTTCTCACAGAGTTATAAAAGAGTCCAGAGAGAGAAATGATTACGGCTTTACTTACAGAGACTTGTACATATACTTTCTACTAACCCACATTCCTGGACTACTAACCTTCACTTCAAGTCTGTATTCTTACGTTTAATACACTTATTTTTCTATCTCAATTAGTGGCGTTGTTTATTTATTTGTGCAGGATTCCATTCACGGAATCCACAACATTAATGTTTTGTATCTGTTATTTTCATTGAGTACACCTTGAAACTTGGATCTTGGTTTGTCTATTCTGCTCTATCTCTCATATTCACCTGACCTTTGACACAATCATTTCCCCGAATGTTTTATTGAAAATATTTGAACTTTCTCAAAGCTTACAAATGAAACCCAGTGAACAACCAAAGACTCAATGAGCAGGACAAATCGTAAGAGAAAACGAACCACATCTCTACAGATAGATCCTCGTCAAACATCCTACAAGCATAACCCATCAAGGGAAAATGTTAGGATGTACACCATAACATGGGATCTAACTCGCTCTCTAGATTGGGAATCAAGTTATGCCCCTTGATCAGAACTCTCTAGGACAACAAAAAAGAAAAAAAGATTTCAAGATGGTATTCCCTCATGTTCCCTATCGAACTATTAATCCACCAGTAATCCACTGGTCATGTTTTACATCGATCGTTACCCAATGGTAAATATAAACTCAAATTGTGTGTTCATTCTCATTTGACACAAATAAATACACTCCACGACCACAACAAAGAGTTTGTTGAAAGTTTTTCCACATCAAAACCTGCAGAATTTTACTTCTTTTTCTTCACATGTTTCTTTTTTCATTCATTTATTTCTTTTTTCCTTTCTTCTCTTTTCGGACATTCCTTTTTTTCTCTTAATTAATGTCTGCCTTCTCCCTTTTCCTTTCCAGCAAAATGAATAAAATTGTGATGTAAATGATAACAACAACATGGAATATTTGCTTCAACCATTTCTTTTCTTTTTGTTTCCCACCTCCCCAATAGTTTGTTCTTTTCGTTGTTTCTTGTGAGTTTTCATTTGTTTTTCAAATTTTGCTTTTGCCTCAAGTTTAAATGTGGTGTGAAACTCAGCGTTCTATCACATTTTTTCATCTCCAATAATCTTTCTTTTAAAAAAAATTGTTATCAGTCTTTTTAAGCCCACCTTTTTCACTTTGGTTTTAAGAGTAATTTATCTTGTTTTAGTTTTTATTTATTTATTGGTCTTTTTTAGCCCAGGTCCATTACTTTATCCAGTTTTCTGAAATTCTAATTTCATTTCAGGTCTCTGATGTTTTGTCTCTATCTCTCTTTTTTTTTATCTTTCTCTCTCTATTTGCTATATTCATTTTAATCTGTTTCTTTTTTTTATACTCTTTGTTTCTCTTTCCAAAAAAAAAAAAAAGCTTCTCTTGCTTCTCTATCCTCCTGTTACTCTTTGCCTTTGCACCTTTTTTCCTTCTCTCCCACTTGTTGCTCATTTTTTCCTTCTCTCGCTCTTTTTGCTCATTTTTTTCTTTCGTTTACCTGCCTTTGCTTTCTCTCTTTCACTTTGCTTCTACGTCTCTGTCTTTCTCTTTGATTTCTTTCCCACTCTCTCTATGTACTTTTGTCCCTCTCTCTCTCTCTCTCTCTCTCTCTCTCATT
This sequence comes from Acanthosepion pharaonis, assembly GCA_903632075.3. Lineage (NCBI taxonomy): Eukaryota > Metazoa > Mollusca > Cephalopoda > Sepiida > Sepiidae > Acanthosepion > Acanthosepion pharaonis. Next base: position 1,391,623 of record CAHIKZ030003920.1, on the reverse strand, counting down.
GCTTCTCTTACACATCTATCTGTTTTTTCTGTTCCACACCCACTCTCTGTTTCTCTTTCTCCCATTCTTTGATCCCCATCACTCTTTCTCGTTGTGAATTTGGTAGCATAGTAATTGGGAGTTCAATCCTTGGGATGAGTAGTACAAATGCAGACTCAGTGGAAACATAGGTAGGAATAACTGAGTAATATTTAAACAAAATAAATTAACAGCAGGAATGCTGGAGAGTAGACCAGCCAAAATGTGATAGACAACAAAAGTGAGAAAAATGGTCTTCATGGATCCCTGCAGAACAGTAATTTTCCGTGTTCCCATATTGAATCAATTTTCTCATACTACTATCCATGGATCCATTAATGATTACCTAAGAATATAAATATTTTTTCTGATGACACTTTTTTTATGTAGGCAATATTAGGATGGCCAAGGACACATTCCAAAAACCAGATACTTGGGGAAGACAGGAGGATTTCTTTGAAAACAAAGAAAAGAATACTGAACTGTTACATGACATCTGTCTTTCTTTACAGCAGAAAATGTTGGACGACTTCCTCAAAGATGAAGAAGAGACTCGAGGCGACAGAGATGTGGTTCTACAGAAGGATGCTAATGATATCATGGACTGTGCATGTGAATAACGATGAGATCTTAGAGAAAATGCAAACAAAGAGGAGGTTTATGCTTAATATCAGGAAGAGGCAGCTGAAGTTTCTGGGACACATAATGAGGAAGGAGGGCCTGGAGAATCTGATACTCACAGATCAAATAGAAGGAGATACAAAGGAAAGCAATGCGTGACATACCTGAGATTGTTAATAAAATCCAAAGAAGAATCCACATATTATTGGTCTTGACCTGTCATCTCAGCTTCAATCACTTTCCCACCACCATAAAGTTGCTTCTTTGTACCTTTTCTATAAATACTTTCATAGTAATTGTTCAGATGAGCTCTTACTATGGTACTTAAACTTAATAAATTAGTGCAGTACTAGATTGACAACAAGGTCTCATTAATTTACAGTTGAGTTGGTTAGATGGAACTGTAAGTTCTATGCTAAGTTTCCTTTCTTGCACTTCTCACTTGTGGAAATCCTTTCAGTTGCTATTGTCGGGTTACTTCCTCCTAATTTTTTAAACTGCTCCTAAGGGACACTCTCAGGACTATAAATAATCTATGATATTTTTCTTACTCACTTCTTACTTTTTCCACTTACACATCAACATGTAAATCTCTCACAGAACATGTTCCCTTTCGTTGATCATGAACAGTACATAGACACAGACATACATATGCACATTCACTCACTACATATACATAGGATGCATCTGGGTTTTTTATATTCATTTGACACACACATCTTTATCTTTGTCATTTGTAACCTTTATTGTTAATACATTATCATTTGTTTGTAAAAATATATTGGTTCTTGGCATTTCTTTACATTTTCTTTAAATGGACTCACATCCTGAGTCCTCCATGTTTGTTGAGATGGGCACACATGTTTAGAAGAATACACATGTTTACACACTATCTACTGTCCTCTTGGTTTAGTTTCCACAAAAAAAAAAATCCAGTAACCTCCTTTACATGACATATATATATATATAAAAATATCTACTGTCCTTTGATATTTTTATGTTTTTTTCGTACATAACCATTTCAAAAAAAGAAAAAACCCTAATTTTATTTTGCTAAGATTATGAAATGGAACTAATGTTTATATTTAAAAATAAAATTAGGGGTTTCACTAATTAATAAAATTAAAAAAAAATTGTTTAAAATCAAAAAAAAAATAATAAATTTACTCAAAAACTGTAAAAATAAAATATCTATAAAAAATTTTATATCTTAAATATAATATATATATATATATATATATATATATAAAAAGGCAGGATGTGTGTGTGTGTGTGTGTGTAACAAATGTATGGCCGCAATTTTTGACGGATTTGTATCAAAATTTACATGCACATGCTCAAGTTAGTGGGAAGGCTAAGACCAACTTTGCATTTCCCAACTCCCACCGATAGGGGAAATAATCAATTTTTTCATTCTTCTACGGCAGTTTTCATGTAGTTTGCGGCCATTTTCAACTGGCCAGAGTGAGAACCTATAGCTGGCTGCCACAAATAGGCAGGAAGATTCTATTGGCCAGCGTGAGAGCCAACAGCTGACTGACAAGAATGTTAACTAGCATGCTAGCATGCAAAAAAAATCAATAGCTGCATTCATCACAAGTGGGAAAAATTTAAATCTGCATGGCACTTTACTCCAATTGGCTCATTTGCTTGCTTAAACTCAAAGTTGATTCTGATTCCACAGAACTGGGTTGGGTGTGAAAAAAGTATTTGTTGTTAACATTCTTTTTCATTCGGTTTTTTTCAGTTACGAGTCCTTTTTTTTTAAAGCTGATCGTCTTGTGTTCATTTTGTTTAGTTCTTTTTTCATAACAAATTTAATGTTTAGTATAGAGCTTAGAAAAAATTCACAGTGTGAGATAGGCAAGAAGTAAGGCATGTAGCAGCATCAGCACGGCAAAGGGCACTCCTTTAAAGGCAAGGAAGGGCAAAAATATTTTTAAGTCAAGTGATAGCGATTGCTGCATGAGTCATACGATTTTTTAATCAAGCACAGGCAACGCCGGGCCATGCTTCTAGTATATATACATATATATATATATATATATATATATATATATATATATATATATAAGAACATGAAATTGATTTATTAGAAGTGACAAAGAAATATTTTCAATATCTTGTACCTGATCTTGATAATAGCTGAAATGTGTGAGGAACTAACATAACATTTGGACATTATTAGATCTTTACATGCATTCTCTTGTAGACATTAGGATATTAAATCACCAAGAATATTCCAAGGTAGAATTTGAAAGAAAATAAAGATTTTGGTAACCAGATGAATTTTATTTTTGTATGTGGTGTGTAGAGTTGAGAATTTTGAAAGTTGTGCTGCACATGTATTCATTTAAAACATGAAATGTTCATTCAGAAGTTCAAAAATTTCTATGTGATATTCACTAAAAACATGAAGTATTCATTCAGAAATTCAAAAGTGTTGTGTGTAGATTCATTGAGAACATGAAATGTTCATTCATAAGAATGCACTCAGGAAAATGGCAGTCAATGTTTTAGCTTCTGTATGGCAAATAAATTCTCTTCATATTGAATGCACTTGAGTTGGGAAAAAGGTAGTAAAAGAAGTTAATCAGCAGATGGTCCATTGCACACTTGATTAGCATGTGGCCTTGAGAATGAAAAAAAAATAGTAATGTGGTTAGGCCCAAGGCAGCCAAAAAAAGCAAGAGGACGTTTTTATATATAGTCATCATTTGCTCTGCTACTACAGCTGTTTCTGTTTTATCTAATTATCATGAATAAACAAGAAAAGTTAACTAAACAATAAAAACAAGTTATTTATTCTTCCCTTTTATCAAATTTCTATTAATGAATGATTGTTGCCTAAATACTCATTTTTATATATACAAGGTTTGGATACACGGATAGTGCACTGGTTCATCTTCTTCTATGCATTAATATTGTAACATAAGTTATCATCTGATCACCGAAGTTAAGCAAAGTCAAGCCTGGTCAGTACCTAGATAGGTGACCACTGAGGAATACCAGGTGTTGTATTCTTGGATATGCAAGTGAGGTAATAGATAAGAGCTGAATAAGAAGTTAGAAAGCTGAGTTCAAATTCCAGTTGGGTCTATTACATTCACATGTGTGAATATCCTGGGGATATCTACCTCTTCTTCTTCCAACTATGGGTTAAAACAGTAGGACTTGTATCCCTAAATCATTATTATCTCAAAAGAAAATTACCCTGTGTTTCAATCTTATGGCCACATCATATTGAAACACCACTTCCTGTATGATCCCTAAAGTTAAGCAACATTGATCCTGGTCATTACCTAGATAGGTGACCGCTTGAGAATACCAAGTACTATAAGCTTGGATGTAATAGATAAGGGCTGAATGAGAAATCAGAAAGCCAAGTTCAAATTCCAGTTGGGTTCACTACATTCACTTGTGAGCATATACTCTTAAGAAAGATATTAATCCACCTCTTCTCCCCCCATCAATAGGTTAAAATAATAACACTTGTATCACTAAATCATTACTATCACAAAAAACTTCTCAAATTTTTAAGATATTTTCTGGCTTTAAATAACCTGCAAATGGTTGATAAGTCATAGAAAATGACTTAATCAAATCTGTGTCACACCAGAAGGTTTTTCTCATCTGAGTCCATCCTTCATATGTACAAATCTACCATTCATCCATGCATGGAATACTGTTGCCATATATGGTCTGGTGCCCCCACTGTCCATCTTAAAGTTCTCGACAAAATCCAAAGACGAATATGCAACTCCAGTCACTTTCTCATCGATGTAATGTGGCTTCCCTCTGTCTTTTCTATAAATATTTTCAGGGCATCTGCTCTGACAAGCTATTTTCACTGGTGTCTCAACTGCACGAATTTAAGCATGCTACTAGGTTGTCATCTCGGTCCCAACCTTTTACTGTCGAAACAGTTAAATATAACCACTTCTTCTACTTCAACAGCATCTTCTATCATACTTCTCAACAGCAACTCCCTTCCTCTTACTTGCTTCCCTGAAAAAAATTCAAAAATTTAGTTGTTTGACATTTCTGTTGCCCCTGATCCCCATTCTTGCTTTTATCCTCCTCCATTCTTTTTTTTTTATCCTTCCATCAACCACCCCTACCTATACCCAGTCTTTTCCCTTTCTCACACTCTTTGGAGCCCTTTCCATTAAAGTCAAATGGTCATATTCTTCTTCTGCTGATGCCAAATTTTACCTTTAATAGTTAGTCTTTTCTTCTTTCTATCCATTAAAGCATTGGTCATATTCTGAGCCAAATCATGTGCAAAGATTCTTTTAAGCATCTATTTTTTTTTCAACAGAAACATTTCGATGTTTATTTTTCCTTAAAACTGTCACTAGTTGTTTAACATCATTTCCTTACTAAAAAGCAGGAAAAAACTGTTCATTTTTAATAGCTATGAGATTTGTATCAGACATCTTAACAATGTCTAAAAATTCTCCTCTCCCAGCCTTGTTATTTTCATTAACAGAAGCTCATGCTGTCTTATCTGATTCTTTTTTTAAATTTTAAAATGGCATCTTTCAACATGCTGTAGAAAAGAACAAATATGCCAAGATCCTCAGGAGATATTTTCCTTTTTTAGTTAATTTTTTTTTCCTTTAACACATTTTCTTATTACTTCATTGACAAACTGATGAATGTCTAAAATTATGTTGATGTTTGCTTGACAGCACTTTTAATAAATTCTGATTATCTTGCTTGTTTTGAACAAGAAAAAAATCAGTTTGTTAAATAATCTATGTCATGTTGAGGTCAATTGGAAAAGAAACAAGTTTCTCAATTGGAAACGGGCAAGCTGAAGATCTCTACCATAATGGTCTTTAAACATTACTAGTCAGCAGACGCAGGAAGAAAACTACAAAAACTCCTACAGAAGGCAATGATGGAAAAACTGAAGAAGAAAATGCATGGTTGTTAGCAAAGGAAGACAAACTGAATGCAAAATGGAACAAAACTCAAACAAGTATAAAAATTTAAATATCTGGGAAAAACCAGTAGTTTCAAATTGTCCAAACTCAAACAAGTATAAAAATTTAAATATATGAATTTTAAACCAGTGGTTTTTTTAAATTGACACCAAACTCAAACAAGTATAAAAAAATATCTGGGAAGTTTTAAACCAGTATTTCTTGGAACACCAAACTCAAACAAGTATAAAAATTTAAATATCTGGGAAGTTTTTAAACCAGTAGTTTCCAAATTGGAGACACCAAACTCAAACAAGTATAAAAATTTAAATATCTGGGAAGTTTTTAAACCAGTAGTTTCCAAATTGGAGACACCAAACTCAAACAAGTATAAAAAAATATTAAAAACCAGTATTTCTGGGGAACCAGTAGTTTCCAAACTTTTAACAATTTAAATATCTGGGAAGTTTTTAAACCAGTGGTTTCCAAATTGGAGACACAAACTTCTGGGAAGTTTTTAAACCAGTATTTCCAAATTGGAACACCAAACTCAAACAAGTATAAAAATTTAAATATCTTTTTTAAACCAGTAGTTTCCAAATTGGAGACACAAACTCAAACAAGTATAAAAATTTAAATATCTGGGAAGTTTTAAACCAGTAGTTTCAAATTGGAGACACCAAACTCAAACAAGTATAAAAATTTAAATATCTTTTTTAAACATATTTCAAATTGGATTCAAACAAATATAAAAAATTTAAATATCTGGGAAGTTTTTAAACAGTAGTTTCAAATTGGAGACTCAAACAAGTATAAAATTTAAATATCTGGGAAAGAAAACAAGTGGGAAGTTTTTAAACCACAAACTGAAAAATTTAAATATATGGGAAGTTTTTAAACCAGTGAAATTGGAGACACAACAAACAAATCGGTTCTTTTTTTAAACCAGTGGTTTCCAAATTGACACCAAACTCAAACAAGTATAAAATTTAAATATATGGGAGTTTTAAACCATCAAATTGGAACACCAAACTCAAACAAGTATAAAAATTTAAATATCTGGGAAGTTTTTTAAACCAGTAGTTTCCAAATTGGAGACACAAACTCAAACAAGTATAAAACTTAAATATCTGGGAAGTTTTAAACCAGTAGTGGGAAATTGGAGACACCAAACTCAAACAAGTATAAAAATTTAAATATCTGGGAAAAACCAGTACCACCAAACTCAAACAAGTGTATTTCCAAATTGGAGACACCAAACTCAAACAAGTATAAAATTTAAATATCTGCTTTTTAAACCAGTTTTCAAATTGGAACACCAAACTCAAACAAGTATAAAATTTAAATATCTGGGAAGTTTTAAACCAGTAGTTTCAAATTGGAGACACCAAACTCAAACAAGTATAAAAAATTTAAATATCTGGGAAGTTTTTAAACCCAGGGGAAGTTTTAAACCAATTCTTGTATGCAAAATTCTGGTGCCCTTTTGGTATTTCACTGTATATTTAATTCTTACATATTCAAAATTTTAAATTCACATGAAAGAAGCAAACTGAATGTGCTGATTGGCAACAAAAAATTAGACTGAGACATGCAAGTGTGGATAGACAGGAAATACCTGTATGCTAGTTACACTTGTATGTACATACACACAAAATATTTTTATGTATGCATACTGTATATGCATCATATATATTAACACACATTAACACTCTCACCGAGACTAACTAGAAAACAATTTATTGTTAATAACTCATTCTCAAATTGCCCCCTTATTCTGTTAGTATAGTAAGCCGAAAGGTGCACATATTACACATGCCCCACCAAAATATTACCATACCCCACTAGTGGGAATCATTGGTTTAAACAAAGGATGGAAAGTATGACACTGCAATCCAAAGGCATATTGGGATTGTCAAAGAAGCAATCCAGAAGTTAAGCAGAGTATTAAGAAATAGGAAAATTTCACTAGAAACAAGGAAAAAGTAGTAAACTGCTATGTGATATCTGTTCTCTTTTATGGCAGTGAGTACTGGACGATCACCTCAAGGGCTTAAATCCATGTCACATTAAAACATTGGTTACCATATGATCACTAAAGTTAAGCAACATCGAGCATGGTCAGTAACTAGATGGATGTCTGTTTGGAAATACCAGATGCTGTAAGATTGGATGTTTGGGTGGTGTAATGGATAATAGCTTGTAATTGTTAATCAGAGAGGTAAGTTCCAATTCCAGTTGAATTCGCTATATTCACTTATGTGCAAATCCCCTTAGGAAAGGTATGAATCTATTTCTTCTCACCCCAGCTATGGGTTAATTAGTAAGACTGGTATCATTAAAACCATTATTATCCAAAAATAAAAAAAATTGTGTATAAAATATTTAAATTTCAGCATTAAATAAATCATAAAAATTGATATGCAGCTAAACAAAATCAACCAACCAACCAATCACTCAATCAATGAATCTCCTCAAAGATGAAGGGCTGACTGAAGCAACAGAAATATGGTTCTATAGAAGGACACTGAGAATACTGTGGACCAAACATGTGAGCAATGACAAGGTTTTGGAGAGAATGGAGACAAAAAGGAAACTAACGTTTAGCATTCAGGTTTCTAGGGCATATAATGAGGAAGGAGGGCTTGGGAAATCTGATACTCACAGGACAGATAGAGGGCAAGAGTGGCAAAAGAAAATAACACATAACATACTTAATAGCTGGTGAATCAGAGCCTGGGAGAAATAACAGTAAGACAAAGTTTATTAAAAGTTACAAGGAACAGGAAGATGTGGAGAGTCATGATCGCCTATGTCCTGAGGGTACATGGCCCATAAAGAATAAATTTGGTGCCTACAACTTTGCTGAGGGCAAGATAATCAAATTTCAAATCCAAATTGTTTGCCCATTTAAAATATTACATTCATCTATATAATAAATGTGAATGTCAGTGTGTCACTGTGTCACACTTTTTCAACTTTACTCCTAGAGGCCATAATCCAACATATCATAACATTTTGGAATTGGGCTGATTCTGTGAGCAAGGTAAAAAAATTACGGGCCAGATACAGACATGCAAGCCTAAAATTTTGATTTACCAAGTTTTCATTACTGCAATTGTTTTCAGCAATTTTTTTTTGTGACAAATTATTTTGTACAATAACAATTTCTATAAATTTGGGAATAATCAAAATTATTTTCAAAATCCAGCAAAAGTCACCATGAAAAAAAAAATAATTGTTTGTATGGAAAGTAAGGACCTACATACATCAAACTGTCTTTAAATTAAATGGTGGTAGAAGAAAATGCAATACTTAAATGCAGTGATCAATTTTGAGTTTTTCTGTAGTTTATTGTTGCCTATCACATCTACTCCTCCCTACATATTGTGATGAAGGTCCAAACAAGAACCCTCACTAGCTTAAATGACACTGATAGGGTGACTTTTAAGTTACTTAGAAAATATATTTAGTTTAAATATATAGGGAGTAATAGAAGTTTCGGTAGAATCCCATTTCTGTTGCTTTGTCTCTTCTTCATCTATGAGGAGAGTCTCCAGCATTTACTGCCATAGAGGAAAACTTATATTATATAACAGTTTAGTAGACTTTTCTTTGTTCAATTTTTTTTGTTTCTTAGTACTTTGCTTAGCCTTTGGAAGGTAACTTCCACAATTTAAAAGTGTCTTTGGATTTCATTGTCACATTTTTTGTCCTCTGTTAAAACACTTCAGAGATATTTAAAATGTTGTATTTATTTGATTTTAGTATCTCCAATTTGTAATTCACAAGTTGGGATATTCCTTCTGCTAAGAACCATGCATTTTATCTTCTTGCAATTGCTGTTTAATCCTTTTTTCTCACTTTCACTTTCCTTCACTACCTTCCATAGGAGTTCTTGTAGTTTTCTTTATATGTCTGCTATCAACACTGTGTTATATGTATATCTTATATTGTGCCCACCAAAAATGAATCAAGACTTCTAATTCTCTCAGAATTGTCCCACTGTATAGGTTAAATAAGTCTGGTGAGAAGACAGATCCTTTTCTTAAGCCCCCTTCTATTTTAGTATATTTATTGAATTCATTTTTCTAGGTTTGATCCACTTCCAAAATTCATATTCTGAAGTTTGGTTATTAAAACACTGGTTTTAGTGGGTTGGGTCGATAACTTTTCAGTATCTCCTTGTACAATTGAACATGCTTTACAATATTACCTACCCTTCGATTTTTACAGCCAATAAAGAAGGCACTATTTATGAGATGTGTCCAAACTGACAAAAATTGGTGCTGCTGATACAAAAGCATTTTTCTTTTGCTACAAAGAATTTCATAAGAAGTATAGTTTTTCAATATATCTTACGATAACAAAAGAATGGAATAAACAGTTCTTTGCACAAAGTAATATTCCAATTTATCATATTAACTCATATACATACATACATATATATATCTATGTATACATGAGTGCCTGTGTATGTGCAATATTTGAATTTTCCTTTGATTACTTGAGAGAAAAATGTTTATTGACCATAACTTTGAGAAGGTTTATTGACATAACCACCATTATTCAAACACATTTGCTGTTGTTAACACACTATTTTGAATAAGGGATAAAGAATGTTAACAACAGTACATATAAAAAAAAAGATTTGGTATTCTGAACAGTGTTTAATATGATAATGACACTTTTCTCAAAGTTATACTGTTAACTACATTAATTCTCATATTTAAACAGTTGTGAATGATGCTAAAACAAAAATGTTTCATATATTACATAAAAGACACAACTTAAACACCTATTTGAACTGCTATGTGAGCTTAATTTATGGGAAAGATATTAGAATAAACCATAACATTTACTGGGAAAAACCTGCTTTTTTTTTTTTTAACTAATTATTCACCTAACACAAGGCCTATAATCCTGTCAAGGTAGAGGGTTGATGATTGAGATTGTTGAAGAGAAGGAGATGAAAAGTACAGATTATGAGGATGCATAAGAAAGATAATGATTTAACTTAGACTTGAAGTGGTTAAAGTTGTAGTGATTGGGGAATCATCTTCTTGGGAGTCTGTTTCATAGAGTAGCAATTCTTTGGAAGAAGGTAGCATGTATTATATATATATATATATATATATATAAATTTTAATAATATCAGTATATATATATATTTATATATATAAATTTCCAACTCAATGTCCAGGTCAGAGTAAGAATATAATATAAATGGCTCAAACACTAATATTCCATGGTTATAATTTATTTCATTGGAATCATAATCACAATCCAATATATCAGACCTACAAATTCAAAAAGGTCTGATGAATTGGATTGATTATGATTCCAATGTAAAAAGTAACACCACAGAATATTAGTATTTGAAACTTTTTATATTTATATTTATATATATATATATATATATATATATATATAGGATATATGGAATATTTATGGAATTTTATATTTTATATATATATATATATATATATATATATATATATATATATATATATATATATATAGGATGTATGCTACCTTTATCTATATTTATGTTATCTTTTTCATGGTAAGCATAACATAGGCCTTTCCTTACTGCTGCTGCTGATATGTTTTATCTTTATTTATTCACACAGCATTTATTGTACTTGGCCTAACTCTGTTATATTTTGAGTGGTAGTGATGAAAAGTTCTTAATCCAACCAAGAAGAAACTTAAAAATATTCTGAACTTTGGTCATGTCTTCAGACTTTATAAAGTTGGTTTGGCTGAGAACTTTTCATATTACTTACAAAAATCACAAATTACTCTCAAATTAGAAACTGATTTTTTTGTCAACGATAATCTTCTAGATTATTCCCACTATCCATCTTTGTTGTTGCTATCACAATGTTTCAGCTATTGCACCCTCCAGACTTCATCAGGTGTGTGCCAATCTGAGTAATCAACATGGAATTTCAAAGTGAGTTCAGAATTCCCTGTAGGTTACCTGGATCAATGTAGACCTTATGAAGGCTGAAGAGTACAACGGCTGAAACATTGTGATAAAAACAACAAAGATGAGGACAATAGTTTGCATGTAAATAGTGTGATTAATGATAACTAAAAATTAATCTTCTAGATTGTTGTAATGTTGTCTTTGTTCAAAATAGCCAAGAGTTAGGAAGGCCATAGTTAGAGTGAGTATCAAAAGAACAGAAGACTACATAGGAAAAACAAAGAAGAGGTTTATTAAATACTTGTAGATGGAATGGGAAAATTTGAGTAAATCAACTCTTATACTTGCCATATTTATAAGTTGGAGCAGTCCATTGTCACAGTAGTAGGGAAGAGCAGGAAGTACGCTGAGTCCTACTCTAAAACATAGATACATATATAAACTTTTGTCTTTTAGGAAGTTTTCAGAAGTTAATGCCATGGCAGTCTGGCAAGAAATGTTTCAAGATGACAGTGTGTGTGAACCATGATCTGGATGAAGCTCAGTAGCACATGAAGCATTGTTGAAATCACAGACAATTGGTGATCAATATAAATGCGATTAGAATAAACAGAAATTAACAAAGAGCATCTAATTAGCTTGCTTTGTTAATTAGTCGAAAAATGAAAACCAGTTTTGACTAAACTAATTAAGTAATCAACAAATGCCTAATTAAGGAAAGAATCATTGATTATACAAAAAAAATCTGTTTAATCTGAACCCAAAAATTTATTCCTTTTTTTATTTTTTTTTTTAATTTTGAATATCAGAGCATGGACTTTTCAGGGGATTTTGATATTTCTCTGTAAGAAAAGACAATTACAGTTCAAAACAACTAATTTTAATATTGTTTTTAATTCTCATTGAAATATCCTGAACTTTGTATTTAAACCAAAAAAAAACAACTCACTTGGTACACATATTATTTCTTAGTAAGAACAAAATTTATTAAGTCACTCTTTCAAAAATAGATACAGAAGATTAAATGACTGCTTTGTTTTCTATGACTTATCAACCATTTTGCAAGTTATTCAAAGCCAAAAGATATTTTTAGATTGTAAGAATTTTTTTGTAGTTAATAATGTTTTTAGTGATACAAGTCTTGCTAATTAGCTGGGGAGGAAGAGAGGAGGATTCATACCCCTTTCCCAATGGGATTAGCATGTTAAATGAATATAACAAACCCAACAGGAATTGAAACTCAGCTCTCTAGTTAACAATCTCACCACCTGCACATCCAAGCTTACAGCACCTAGTATTCCCAAGCAGTCACCCTTTTAGGTATTGACTAGGCTCAATGCTGCTTAACTTTGGTGATCATATGGAAAACGGTGATTCAATACAATGTTTCTGTAAGCCTAGATACAGAAGGAAAACTGCAGGAACTCTGAAACATGATAGTAAATGAAAGCATGAAGACAGGGTTAAAAAGTTTCTTTTCTCACACTTCTTGCTTGGGAAACTCCCTTCCAGCTCCATGCTTTAAAACCAACTTTAATCTGCAAAAATTTAAATGCAATGTCAATTGCTATCTACTCTCCTCCTGATTACTCTTTCCTCTTCCCACACATTATTTATGTTTCTGTTCCTAATTCTTCCCCACCCAGTAACCCCTTATGTTTTAGTGGCTTTACTGTATGGGGTGAGACCAATTAAAAAAAAAAACAATATTAAACAACATTTACTGACCTGTGAAAATTTCTTGTTTAATATTGTTTATTATAAACAGAGCATTTACTTAAATATTTGTATCTATAAAAAGAATGTATAAACATAAAAATGTCTTAATATATATATATACATATACACTACAGTATCTGTCTGAGATGAGGTATTATGTACACTATTTACATTATTCGGACTATTGTCCACATCTTTGTTGCCATATTTATAACAACGTTACAGCTGTTGTATGCTCTGGCCTTCTTCAGGTGATTGGAATGTCAAACTGAACCCTTTATTTCGCTCACTGGGATAGACTGTTCTTGTTCCATGTGCCATGTTTAACGGATGTCAGTTATCTCCTGTTAATTCCCCTCTCCAAGTTCTCCACTGCCTTAACCGGGTATTGAACTCACACTCTTTGGGTCTTGTCACTGGATCTAACTAACACCTTTATACAATGTGTTAGCCTTGTGTCCTTAAGGTATATACACTACAGTTCAAAAGTTTGGAGCCACCCCCATAATTAAGATGGCATGAAAAAAAATTTTAAAAAAGAGCTCTTAGAAAAAAAGAATGGAATTAATTATCAAACTTTGAGAAACTTTTGCAGAAAATGCCAAAAATTTGTACTGCAGTAATCAAGACTAAAGGAGCATAGTTTCATGAGAGTAAAATTTAATCATGAAATGCTTTTTTTTTTTGCGTCATTATAAAATTTCACATCTCACATTTTTTACAAAACAACAACTTTTGGGGCCAATTTAAAAAATTACGAGGGGTGTCCTCAAACTTTTGAACTGTAGTGTATATATACATCTATATATATATATATATATATATATATATATATATATATATTTATTCTTAGATTGAAAGGATGTATCTTGATACATGTGATATCAATTTACATCATTCAAGGCTGTTTTCTTTGGACTGAACAACACTTTGTTAGTCATGCTTTTCCACTCGTAGGTTGGCACTGAACTGTTGAGCATCCTACATGCAAGACAACAGTCTGAGCATGACTTAACATTGTTATAATTTTGTAACAACCACAGCATTTGGCATCCATGAAATAACTATTTGGAGACACTACAAGCCTTTTCAGTTTACAGTTTGTTTTCTGTTTTTCCAAAAAGGATGCAATAAATCTTTTTCAAGAGGCATGGTACTTCACCCACAGGTATTTTCCTGCAACACTTCTGAGTGAAGCACCATGCCTCTTGTAAAGATTTATTGCATCCTTCTTTGAAGGATATATATATATATATATATATATATATATATATATATATATATATATATTTAGAGAAAATATGAGAAACTGGTAAGTTTTTTTTTGTGACACGTTTCAACCGTTAGGATTTCATCATAATGGGCCTTGTTGATGTCGTCACATCTAGACATGCATGGGAAACAAGAGATGCAGGTAGTTTCAAAATTTTTGAAAGAAAATTTATTTTTTCCTCAGTCTAGCCAAAATCATTTGTATTCTTTGTATTCTTTTCCTTTTTCTCTTCATCATCTTTGTCCCTGACTATCCCACACTGTTACAATCTTTTGTTTATATATAAGATTATACAAAATTATATATCATTATAGCATATATATATATATATATTCTCTGATTTAATTTTGAATTTCGAGGTTTGATGAATTGGATCGTGATTCCGATTCCGATGAAATAAATTATAACCATGGAATATTAGTGTTTGAACCTTTATATATATATATATATATATATATATTCTCTGATTTAATTTTTTCAATTTGGAGGTCTGATGAATTGGATCGTGATTACGATTCCAATGAAATAAATTATAACCATGGAATATTAGTGTTTGAACCCTTTATATATATATATATATATATATATATATATATATATATATATATATTTTCTGATTTAATTTTGAATTTGGAGGTTTGATGAATTGGATCGTGATTCCGATTCCGATGAAATAAATTATAACCATGGAATATTAGTGTTTGAACCTTTTATATATATATATATATATATATATATTCTCTGATTTAATTTTGAATTTGGAGGTCTGATGAATTGGATCGTGATTACGATTCCAATGAAATAAATTATAACCATGGAATATTAGTGTTTGAACCTTTTATATATATATATATTTATATGGGTAATTATAAGAAGCACACCTTTTCGCTATGCTAATGGCAAAAATGGCTGATTATGCTTGAAAGGAAATTTCAAAATAATTGGTTTTAAAAATACATATAATTTGAATTAAAAGAAATGAAACGCTATACAGATTCAGGCATGTAAAAAAACAATTTACTTTGTTATATAAAGAAGCAGATTAAAAATTAGATAATTATTAATTACTTAATAATAATATATACTGTAATTATTCTAATATCAAGTCCATCATGATTTTAAATAATTATTACAATAATGTAAATATGACAAAAATCCTTAACAATTATTTAGAATTGCCAAATACTTTTAATATCTAAAAAGTTCTAAATAGCCACAACCTTCACTAGATTAACAATTTATTTAAAAAAATCTTTCACACACCCCGATCAAATATGGAAATAATTTCCTGTATATATATGACTCAAATAATTCCCTGTAATTGGCAGACATGCACAACAAACAGAATCAACAAAGTTTGCAATAAAAAATAACAAAAGAAAGTAAAAGAACAAGGTAAAAATAATATTAAGCAAGAAAACTATATGCAATGAAAAGCAACATTAATAAGGCAAAAAGTTTGCAAACTAAGAATTGTGTTAACACATGTAAGGGAATTCAGAGAAGCAATTACAGCATTCTGGCTTCAAGATAACAGAATAGATTTAAGTCTGATGAGACCAAAAAGTGGCCTATCTTAGTGGTTAGGAAGAAAGAAATCTCAACAGGCATCAGTATCTTTTGTCTATAAATTTGGGGGAAAGTGGAAGTTACAAATACAAATTAGAGCCATCATTCCCTATACATATGATTCAAATAATTCCCTATGCATATGACACAAATAATTCCCTATACATATGACTCAAATAATTTCCTATACATATGACTCAAATAATTCCCTATGCATATGACACAAATAATTACCTCTGCATATGACACAAATAATTCCTTATAGATATGACTCAAATAATTCCCTATACATGATTCAAATAATTTCCTATACATATGACTCAAATTCTTCCCTATGCATATGACTCAAATAATTCCCGATACATATGATTCAAATAATTCCTGATACATATGAGTCAAATAATTCCCTATATATATGACTTAAATAATTCCCTATACATATGATTCAAATATATTGCATCTAACTTCTGAATAAATTCACATAAACTTATATGATAAACCAATGTCTTTAATAAAGACAAATGGAAATAATTTTACTTCATACTTTAATGACTTTG
>CAHIKZ030003920.1:1282500-1372500 GCA_903632075.3 Acanthosepion pharaonis | reverse complement strand
CTGTAATTAAATAAATAAAGTTTACTAAATCAGGGAAGTAAAATTTTACTTTAGTAAAATATAAAATTTTAAAAATCGTAATATGCTTGATGTGACAATATAATTCTACAAACTGTAAAGGCTTCTAACTACATTTAAATTGTCCTTGAAAGAATTATAGTATAATAAATTTAAAAGTAAAAATATTTCAAATTGTAGTTAAATAAAAAGTATTCTTACCTAAATAGCCCCCAAAAGAAATTGTTAAATATACGTAGGAAAAAAAAAAAATGCCGTAAGAATTTTAGCCGTTAACAATATAAATTTTAAATAAAAAAAAAAAATCCAGACGACTCGCTTTTAAAGGGAAGCTAGATTTCATTGAAAAATACACCCCTACCCACTACCAAAAGTAACAATAACTGATACATTAAAATATAGACATATTGAACACCTAGACACCCCTGTCTAGAAAAATAGATTTATCTGTAACCTTGGAAACATGAATTTTGCTTTAGCTGTGTATTTAAAACCCAGTGATTTTAAAAGTTACTCCAAAATTCGCTTGAGGATGAAATGGAACTAATGTCTTAAATTTAATTACAAAATTAAATTCGGGGCTTTTAGCTTCCATTTTTGAAACATGGTTAGAACAGTGTAGTGGAAAAAAACATATTTTAAATCAATTAATTTATAATATATATATATATATATATATATATATATATATATATATATATATATATGTGGAAAGTGTATATAAATATAAATAAATATATATATGTATAATTATTTATATATTATATATCGTGGTACTTATTAGAAAGCGCTCAATATCAGAGATAGAGCTAACATATTTGGTTGGATAGATGTGAGTTTGTGACCCTGGGTTATTGTATCAGAAGTAACTTAAGTTCACAATATTTATCAGAATTTCATGATTTCTCACTTAGTAGGATTCAGACAAGAATGATTGTATCAATCACAGAATGTTTACTTTATTATTTTATGAACACATATTTATATATGCTAAATCTTTCAAATTTTCCATACTTTCAACTGTCATGCATTCTCTACAACAACTTACATATAATTATATATATAATAAGTTCATCTGTCAGTTATACCCTTTCATGTAGAACATTCAAATTTTATATATATATATATATTGGACACAGAAGTTTTAATATTAAAATGTTTTTGTTCCAGCAATGTGGTGTCTACCTCTTTTCTTTCATCTATTTTCCACAGTAAGAATTACCATTTGTAACCAAAATTTTTCGTTTCATTTCATTTTTGGAAGTGCTATCTGATGATCTGGCGTCCTTTAAAAGGGCTCTGGTGAAATAAATTATCATAATGGTACCTTAAAGTGGTCTGTTTTTCTTTAAAATATTAGCTCTGGATTTACATTGAGCTCTCAGGATTTCATCCTCCTTGGGATTACCCATAAGTTCTTCATAACTTAAATATATGATCTCTAACCTCCCATTCAGTAATGCAGTACTGTCCTTATACATTGCTATAGTTAGTTTTTCTTCTTATATATATATATATATATATATATATATATATATATATATATATCAATAGCTGTCTACTTGTCTACTAGGGTGGCTAGACAATCCCTATAGCTTTCTCAGGCGCATTTGTGTTTATTCAATACCCACAGAGCCCACCTAGGGCTTATACTATGCTGAGCAGACCTTAGTCACAGTTTCTGGAAAAGAGTGTGTTATCTAGTGTGAGCAACAATTTGAACACTGTCAGTATGCTCAAGTCCTCAGCCACAATGACTTGTGACTTCATTCCATGTACTCATTTTCACTCAGAAGGCTTGGGTGAACCCATGGTATGGTTTTCAGGTACTTTCCAAAGGTGACGCACGCTAGGATTGACCTATCCAGTTCGATAACATCAGGAATCCTCTTTCCTGACAAATCGACCATGGTGAGATGCAAACCTGGGTCTCATGGTCAAAATGTGAACATTGTAAGCACTCAGCCACATGCCCATACCATATATATATATATATATATATATATATATATATATATATATATATATTATAAAGCATAAATACTAAAACTTCATGAGTGTTTGTGCCTTTTATAACAATAATTATTGCTCTGTTTCTAACATAGAGCTCTCCCTGGAAATATACATACTGATCACTAATATCATCTCTCTCTCTCTCTCTCTCTATATATATATATATATATATATATATATATATATATATATATATATATATATATATATAATTGGGAGCAGTTTATTTGTTCACTATACACAGCAAAGCCATTTTATATGTATCATTAATTTTTGACACTGGGAAAGATTTTAATACAAAACTAGTTCTTCATGAAAAAGTGGGTCTAAATGGAAATATTTTGATAATGATATAATAATGTTATGATAAAACTTTGATAATAATATAATAATATTTTGTTCTATGTCCAGACTAGAAACATATTTGTGTACTTTGCAAAATCTTTTTCACAGAAGAAACTTCTAAAATAAATTTTGTACTTTTCATAGTATTTCTCATAAGAAACTTACCAAGAAAAAAATGGAATCTTTTTTTTGTCTACTAATTACTATAAATATATTTTTCTTACATTTAATATAAATAAAAAGACTGTCTATACTCAATCTCACTGAAAATAAACCCTGAATAATGGCAATAACAAATTTTTAACTGACAACCAAGATTGTAAACCAGACATTTTTTCTGTATTAAGTCAAGAATATTCACTTAAGGGAATCACCTTATAGTTTCTTTCTGGCATATCTGAAATGTCAGCATCACTACTCTTGATAGTTTGAGACCATTGTTAAGTAAAATCTATGTTCTTTTTTATTTTGCCAGTTGATTGCAGGTAAGTAAAACTATGGAGAACCAAACCGCAGATAAGAAGGGAGTATTATTGATTATATTTTTGTTTACAAAAATTGGAACAAAACATCAATATTATTTCACATATTTTCACAAAGAAAAATAGTTTCTTGAAATAGATGATATAATTTTTCTAATATTACAATAAATTGATTGTACGTCAGAAGTGAGTGGTATTGAAATGTATTGAAACAAATTAAGTTAATTTTGTAGTAATTTCAACTCAAACTAAATAAAATTTGATCTAAAAGACTGATTTTCTTTATGTTCCAGTTTTGGATCTATGCTTCAATTTAATTTTTTTCTTAAATTTGGTCTGCAAAGTATTTAGTGGTAATGCTTGCCTATCTGAAATAATATTGTTTCACTACCATTATATATATATATATATATATATATATATATATATAATAAAATATAGTTTTAATGTATGTTATAGGGTAAAAGTGTTCAATGTTGTAGAGCGAATGTAAATATTAAAGTGGACATTGAGAGATGACAGTCTGATTCATGCTTGAACACAATCTTCAGGCAATATCAGGCATATATATATATATATATATTATTATTATTATTATTATTACTTCAACGTTATTTTTAGTGAATAATATTTCAGTTTATTTATTAAGCAGGATATTTTTTTCTACTACCTTCCTTTCATTATATATATATATATATATATATATATATATATGTGTGTGTGTATATATATATATATATATATATATATATAAAGGAAATATGATTGAGAGAATATGAGTAATTTTTTTCTATTTTATACCCTTTTTGGAACCTTTTATTTTGTTTTTAGTCATCAATTTGTTTACAATTAAGTTCTATTTTAATTATGTTCCAATTTTCAGTCCTAATTTGCTATTTACGTATGTATCATTGATTATTTTGTTCTATTTGCCAATGTTCACCTTTTGATAAAGTGTTGGCCGAAAGTGTCTCATAAAGGTAAAATGATGTCCTCTCTATTTAAGTCTATTTTCTTTTGCTCTAGGTGTAGGTCTTTATTTGTGTATATATATATATATATATATATATATATATATATATATATATATATATATATATATATATATGAATAAGGTATGTTTAGGCAGCAATTATTCATCAATAAAATAAGAATTTGATTAAAAAAGAACCTACAAGGTCTGTTTGCTTAATTGTTATTGCATTTTTCCAATTTCCAAATAAGGTGTTATCTATTGTGAGTTATGGATAAACTTTCCGAAGTTGATGTTATTACAAAATAAACTTCAGGAGCATTGGTTCTGTTGATAACATTTCTTTCCCTCATGTGGTCATGTACGATGTCATAGATTCGCATTACAAATTTAAAACCTGCATCTGCTACTCTGTGACTGTTATCAGTGCATAGCAAACGTCTATGTAAACAAAACAGTATGTCATCTTTGACAGTGAACATCTCTGTTTTAATGTCCATATAACCACTCTG
Source organism: Acanthosepion pharaonis (assembly GCA_903632075.3). Taxonomy (NCBI): domain Eukaryota; kingdom Metazoa; phylum Mollusca; class Cephalopoda; order Sepiida; family Sepiidae; genus Acanthosepion; species Acanthosepion pharaonis. Next base: position 1,368,157 of record CAHIKZ030003920.1, on the reverse strand, counting down.
ATGATGGCTCATGTGAGCTGAAAGCTTATATCAACAACCAATATAATAAATAAATATCCAGATGTTAGACAGTTTTTGTCTTTATTTTCTCTTAAAACTAAAACCATTATATGACATTTGGAAAGGCTCATGATAAAACATAATAGACATTCATTGTCTGTTATATTTAACAATATATGTTTGCATGCAGCACCTTTGGAAAGTGCCTGAAAACCATTCCACAAGTTGACCCAAGCATTGTAAGTGAAATTGGGTAGACAGAACACTTAGGGGTTGTCAATAGCTGCACTAGCATGAAATCACAAATCATCATGACTGAGGGTTTGCTGGCCTTATTGATTATTGATCACACTAGATAACATGCTCTCTCTCAGAAACTGTAACTAAGGTCTGCTCATCATAGTTGCAGTATAAACCACAGATGGGTTCTGTGGGTGTTGAGCAAGCACAAATGTGCCTGAGGAAGCAACTGCTAGCTGCTCTAGTAGATGGGTATCCTTGAATACGAGTGGCCAGCTATTATATATATATATATATATATATATATATATATATATGTGGAGAAATTTGTCACTTAACTGAGTGGTGTTATTTCGATTATGTCGACTGAAAATTTCACCACATTAATTTTATTAACGCTTTATCCTTACATTTTGATATCGAGCATTTTATGACAATCACCTGCCTGCCTAAAATGCCTTTCCACCAGTAAACTATGAAAAAAGAACCAGTAACTTTGGCACCTAACACTCTTACAATTTAATAATAATAATATATATATATATATATATATATATATATATATATATATATATATATAAATATATATAACTGTCTTTAAAATCAGTAGGATATGTTTGAAAATGAAGAAAAATCATTAAAAATCATCCTTCTCTTTTACAAGTTATTAAAAATTGTTCTGATTAAAAAAAAAATAAATCAGATCAATTTTCAATCACTCATATTGCTTAAGTAATCTTTAAAAAAAAAACTTTTGGCAACATTAATAATATTTCTGGGTATTTTGAAAATAAATATTAAAATTTCCTATGGCTAAACATTTAAGAAATCATTAAACTCAATTCCTGATACCAAAAATGGTTCCATAACAAAATACTGAATTTTATGACTTTTAGACAAATTTCAGTTCGTATTTATGAAAAACTAGCAAAAATAATCTTTTGAACAAAATCTAAAATGGCTGTCAAAAGTAATTTTAAAAGTTTATCTACAATATGATGATCCCCAAATATTGGGCAATGTAAAAATAATAATAATAATAATAGCAATAATGTAAATGAAAATCATGGAATAAAAAAGAAAATAAATGTCAAATTAGTCTTGCCATTTCTTTCTTCATATCTTGTATTTCCTCAATTCACCAATGGCATTTAACTCATATTTGTATTTGTTCACTCTTTTTTAAGGACAAAAACTTAATAAGAGGTATATAATACCAAGTAAGTAGGTTTTACCTACCCTTACTAACCAGTCAAATCTTTCTTAGATAATACTGAATAAACTTCATACATCCAAATTGCACTTCATAACATTTAGTCTGATTATATTTCCTTTCATTTGTTTTTTTAATGTAAAGTATTTTCTTAAAATAGAAATGCTGCATGCTGTTTTATAGTTTTTCAATAGTCTATTAGTCCTGCCTTCTAAAGTTCCTTCCCTTGGAATAACTGATAATATATTTGCTTTAATAAATTACTAACAAACACATTTAATGGAATGATTTTTATTAAAGTAATAAAACAAAATTATTTTGCTCTATGTGATCTTATTAACTGTTTGCATCTTTCTCTCTCTTTCCTTCTGTCTCTCTCTCTCTCTTTTTCTCCCCATCTCTCCCTCTCAGAAAGTTTTCTTTTATTTATTCAAATTAACCCTTTGAGCCTTATATATGATGGATTGCTGAAAAGTCCTTGGACCAACCTGCTCGATAAAATCTGTGCAAATGATGAAATATCAATATTTTCTTTTTCTTAAAAGGCTTCTTGGTTGAGCCAAGAACTTTTTGGTACTCCCTCATACCTCCCAAGACATATATTATTCCTTTAGCATTCAAACCCACCCCCTAAATACTGGCTCTCGATATTCAACCTGCCATAACCTGCTGCATGCATACTCTGCCATATATGATGACATCATCATAGATAACACAGGAAGTCATACAGACATTAAGATTTTGACCACAAACAGTAAGACTTTGATAATAATCATGTTTTTCAGTCAAGCTCAAGTGACTGGTTGAACAAGAAAGCTCTAAAGAAAATGGCAAGTAGAAAAACAATCATACTCAAAACCAGAAAGAGATAATTGAAATTTATGTAATACATAATGAGGAAAGAGGGTTTGGAAAACTTAACACTCACATTATGTAGTGGAAAGGAGAGCTCAAGGAAAAACAATGAGTTTGTATAAATAGATAGCAGAGAAAGGAAAAGACTTGGTGGTAAAGTTTATTACCTTTTGGTATAGAGAAACATAATGTAGAAGAGAAGCTAGGGAAGGGAATGTTTTGCCATGAATGACTAACAAACAAAAGCTACTGCTGCTACTGCTACTCCTCTTGATGTGGGAGTATTTTTATATCTTCTGTCCAGTGACCGATTCCAAACTTTTAGGGAAATATTCTCCCTCACAACATAATGAATCAAGAGTTGCTGAGAGCTACAAGAACTGGAAGTTGTGAAGAGGTATGATTGCTCATGTTCTGAATAGACATTGCATATTAATGATGTTGACTGTGACCTGCCAGGAAGTAAGTTAAAGAGAATATATTTATCATCTAATTTTAATTAATAAATGCCATAACCTGCCCCATGTATACTCTGCCATATATGATAACATCCTCATAAATAACACATTAAGTCACACAAACAATGAGATTTTAAGAGCTGATATTTCCAGGACAGCTTTGGGTCTGTTAAATGTTAACAGATTAATAAAAGCAGTTGTTTGTTACTTACTAGTAATATTGTTGGTGTATTTTATCTACCACAAAAAAATACTTGTTTAAATACATTGGATATAAAGAATGAAAGTTTTATAACTTCAATAAGACAAAAAAATATTAGGTTGTCACGCATGAAATGGCGCACTTTCTAGGAAATGAATAAAATGCTTCTAAAATGTTAAATAACTAATTTATTTGATTAAAATGGGCAAAGTGTTGATGGATGACTGTTCTCCAACATACCTCTAAATTCTTGATCCCATCTTTAAAAAAATTCACATCCTTTGATGTGATAAACAGTTCAAATGCTTCGATTACCTCTTCCTTATTGGTGAAATGCTTAAATAAGTGATAATCAGTAGGAGAGATATCAGGTGAATATGGAGGATGAGGCAAAATGCCATAATTCAGGCTATGCAGCTTTTGGACAGTTGATTAAGAAGTATGCGTCTGTACGTTGTCACGCAGCAAGATTAGGCCATTACTATTCACAAGTCTAGGATGTTTCTTTTTCAATTTTTCTCCACAATATTGTTTTCTCTTGAGGTAAGAATGAATAATAAATAACCCCTTTGAAAGGCCACCATACAATAACCATTAACTTTTTAGGGTGCAGTGGTGTTTCGAGGTATTGTTTTGTGATTCACTTTCTTCTAACCACTTGTCTACACTCTTACTGTTGTCAAAGAGTATCCATTTCTCATTGCATGTAATGATTTGATGCAAAAATGGTTTTCTTTCCCAGTTTGCACTCATGCAGTAAGATTACTCATCATATTTTCATTGTAATTATTTTCATTGGGCTTATGAGTAACAATATATTGAAAGAAAAAGAGTCGGGAATAAGTCAAGATTTTTTTTTATAAGTAGCTTATTTCGTTAGACAACCAGATCAACAACCAACCAAAAAATGCTTCATTTCATGTGTGACAACCTAATACAAAAATGTGTTTGCACAGAAGTCAGGGTGATTCAATATTATTATTTTGATATCCAACTCTTAGATGGTTCAGCCAAGTGATGGTGGTCATCTTTCAGATTCCTCCCACTGCTTAGAAGCACAACATTTTCCTTAGCACATGAGCTGTTCCAAATATCACAATCACATGTTCACTTTCAATGATGCCAGATATCTCCAAAGCATATTGCAAGGCACAGAGATTCCAAGTGTGCCAAACAAAAAAAGATAATTTCACCTGCTGGAGTATTTTATCTCACCTCTAAAAATTTACCCTGCAGGTTTCTGTATTTCTGTATTTTCACCTGCTCCACCTTAACAATGTTCTTATCCCAAGTTATCATAATGTCTATCAAGATTCAATGATGTCATGTATCCCCAAAGTGTCTTGAAAGGCAGAGATATTCTTGGAAATAGTCCATTGCTGATTTATCTAAGATGGAATGATCTGTTATGGCATGTCGCTAATTTGTATTTAGATACATTGTATTTATTTTCAATTTTTCTGTTTGAATCATTCACCTATATTATATATGGTTCATCATTCTACATATAAAAGGTTATAAAAAAATTTGTATTTTATATAAATTATACCTTATGAATATTGAAAAGTACTAGACTGGCACTGGCTCTGGAAACATTAACAATTTATAATGACCTCAATCCTCATTGAGTCATTGTGCTATATGAAGAAAAGCTTAGTAAATACTAATCTGAAATTGACACAAATGTAGATTTCAACTTCAGAAGAGAATCTGTGTGTGAAGAAAGCTCTACAGGTGGGGGAGTCATAGGGTCATAGGGTTTTGCATTTTCCTTCTTCTAGACAGGTTGCCATCTCAAGACAAGAATATTCAGTCAGTCGTAAGGTTGATGGTGCTCCTTTTGTGGCTGAAGTAGTGATTTGATATGATACTAAAAATAGACTTGAAAAATGTTGCATTATTGTAGAAAATTATATAGATTCTTACTTCTGCCTTCTAATCCAGGTATTTTAGGACTTTAGTACAGAAATATTTTAAAGTACAGAATGTAGTAGAAATACTGTTCACATAATAGTCAAACATAAACAAGATGCAGGCACCATTGCCACTAATGACTTACCATTATATTGGAGGTATTTTTACTGCACTTTCTACATTCAGCACAATTTTTTGCATTCTAAATGAAGCTATTACATTGAAACATTTGGTTTATCTACTCTTCAACTCTCACATTTGATGACGCCACTAGTTCCAGACCCAATGAAAAATTAATATAAAAGAGAAACATTAAAAGAATAATCTTGCAAATTATCTAACGATTTAAACCATTATTTGTCATTTTTAAGTTGGTAGGTAAAAAAAATCCTCCTCCATTGATTTTCACAATTCCAAAATAACCTGCCTGGAATAGGGTTAACCCATAGCTGGGGGGAGACAGATGAATCCATATCTTTGCCAAGGTTATTTGTGCAAAAGTAAATGTAAGGAACTCAGCTAGAATATGAACCAATTTCTCTTTCTGATTTCTTAACTGTTACACTACCCACACATATATGATTAGCTTAAAAATTCATAAATCATGATGTTCACTTCATTTTTGCCAAAAATGATTCCATAACAAAAAATATAGCTTTATAACCCAGAAGAATCTAAATGAAAAACAAAAAAGAAAAAACAATAAGTTTCTGTCTGTGGAACTTTGGAAGCATTAATCTTTTAGACTGGTTAAGCAGACAGAAAAATCTTACTCAGCTTTGAAGAAAATGAAATAATTTTTGTAAACAAGCAGATTCATATTTACAAAATGTTTTCCCTATCTTTTTTAACCTGTTTACTTTTGCTGTTTTGACGAGCAAGTCTTTCTTGTTTATTCCGAGCAGTTATCAATTAAAAAATCGTTAATTTAATTTTCAGCCTCCTCTTAATGACTGCTTGCTCTGCCAAAACTGTCTCTTTTCTCTTTATCTTTCTATTTTATTCTTGTCTTGCTTGCTGCTTGCATTAGATTCATCTGAATAACATAAGAAGGTTGTTTCTATTAAAAAGCATGCAACATGTCTTTTTTCAGCATTCCATTATTATCAATGTAAATATACAAACTCAGACAATATATAATTACTTACTTCTTTTATTGAACATTAAAACGGTTCTGCATTGAATTAGTGAAAGATGTCTTCCAAATGCTAAAAAAAAATTCTTAGAAACAAAAAAAAGAGTTCTGATTTTATTTTTAATCATTTCACTTCAAGCAAGGTAATAAAGCCACTAAGGCACAAGGGTTACTGAGTGTGAGAGAATATGAGTTAAAAAACATTATTAAGGACAGAAAACAATAAAAGAACAGGAATTATGAAGATAAAAGATCACAGTTGACATTGAATTTAAATTTTTGAAGATCAAAATTTACCAGAAAGCAAGAAGCTGAAAGAGAGTTCCATACATGAGAAGTCCAAGAGAAGAAACTGTTAGCATAGAATTTACAGTTACATCTAGACATTTCAACTACAAAATGATGAGACCTAACTGCCAATCTAGTATTACTTTATCAATAAGTGCTGATGTAGTTTGAGGTTACATATCAATCCTTCTATATGGCAGTGAATGTTGGACAATTGCCTCATAGATGAAGAGGAGCAATTGAGGCAACAGAGACACGTTTCTACAGTAGAATAATGAGAATACTTTAGATTTTATTATATGGGGTGTGGCAGAAATACCTCCCACACGTACTTGCCACATAACTGTAAGACAGTAAGAGGTATTTCTGGAAGGCATTTCTGTCAAACTCTGGATTTCATTTGGAAAGCGTTGTAACAGATGATGGAAAATGGGACATAGAAATAAGACAGTGCATTGGAATAGAGAAAGATAACTTCCAAAAGTTAAGCAAAGTATTAAGAAAAAATCTTGTAAGAAACAAAGAAAAAGGGTTTTGAATTGTGATATAATATCAAACCTCCTATATGAAAGCTGAACACTTCCCTCTGTTTGGGCAGCTTTCCATAGAGGAATGGTCAACAAGCTTGCCTAGTATATGTTTACTACTGTAGTGAGTGATTAGCACTAATTGTCTTCTGTTTGTGGCCTTCTGCCAGGACCTAACAAAAAATAATGGTTAAGTCAGTGTTGCAGAATACTACTGTAGTAACTTTGATCCTCATTGGGTACTCCACATTTAAGATGTATCAAAATGAGTTAAGTAAATATTAATAATAAGTCACCTAACAACAGATAATGGTTAAGTTAGTCTCACAGAGAACTATTGTAGTAACTATGATCCTCATTGGGTACTCCACATTTATGACATATCAAAATGAATTTAGTAAATATTAATCTATCAGCTCAATGATTAGCTGGATAGTTTTACAGATCACTGTTACTGTCATGAGTTGTCATCGCAGGATGCCCCAGATTTGTGCCCTTGTGCCAGACAAGCTAAGTTAAGCTTAGTAAATATCATTAATTATTACCTCATGATGGAGGAGTAGTTTGTAAGCCGTATTTTGTAACAGTTACTGCAGGAATGAATATATTTTTCTGGATACTTTAGACAATTACATACTATTTTTGTCATTTTTATAGGCTGTGAACTGTTATGGCTCTCCACAACTTCCTGCCTTTTTTGGCTCTCTAAGTAAATAATTAATCAGCTAATCAGTTTAAACTGGCACCTTTTTTTTCCATATATATAAAATATGATTATAATCTATAATTTTGGAAAGTGAAAACTTCACTGAAATATTTACACTATTTACATTGTTCAAACTGTTGTCATCATCTTTATTGTCATATTTACAATGTACATGCCAGCCTTCTTCAGGTGATATACATTGGAATTTGGAACCAAATTCTTTATTAATCCACAGGGGTAGATAGAAATTCCAATGTATATCACCTTGAAGTAGGCCAGAGTGTACAATGGCCAAAATGTTGTGAATATGACAATAAAGATGAGAACACCAGTCTGAACAATGTAAATAGGGTAAATAGTTACAATACCTCATCACAGAAATATAGACTGATTCACTGATTCAATATGATGGAAAATTTCCAAGTTTTTACCTGAAATCAAGAAAATACAAACTATAAACAAAATGGTCAAAATTTATATGGAAAAAAGGTATCAGTTTAAACTGACACCAGGGGGATATGGGTTAAAATGACACCTTTTTTTTTTTCTATGATTTTAGCAAAATTGTCACAAATTATAGAAAATATATGGTATCAATTTAAACAGTTCAATGTGTTAAAGCAACAGTTCTTGGAAAGATGCTCTCTTAAGTAGAACTTACTCCTTACCAAAATAACATGAAGGGAATGGTGATGGCTTGCTAACATAGCATGGCATAATGGTGAAAGCCTGAGCTGGTGGAACTAAGGAATTTAACGTGTTAGAACATCGACCATAGTAATAGAAAGAGAGAGGTGGGAGGCTAACAATATTCCATCTGTGGCATAAGGGTCACAGAGTGAAGAATAATTCATCTCCCACAAGGCCACATAAGCAGTTTTGAATTCTATCAAGGCTGGAAAGTGAGGATTGTCAGCATCAGCCCAGATATGGCCACAATATTCTATTCTTGGTCTGATCTGACTCCTCTAAAGATAGACTATGGCAGTATATACAAAAAGTATAACTTCTTTGTGTTGGTCTATAGTTTTTGACTCACATTGTAAAATAAGAGAATCTATTAATCATTATTTCTACTATGTACATTTGGATTATTGTTCATGCTGACCACATTTATTTAATCTACAGAGGTAAACTATTCTCATTCCACTGCCCATGTCTAAGGATATTCTCTAGTTCTTAATTTTTTTAGTATTACTCAGTTATTTTTTTACTCATTTCCACTGAATCCAAGTACACACCACCCAGCCCAAGGATTGAACTTACAATTACTATGTCACCAAATTCATGAACCAATGCTTTAATCCATTAGACTATTGCTCCATAAGACAATTCCATATAGTGAACTTGGAACCTTAAACCTAACCTGCCTGCTGATTAGTGATTAGTGTATTAATCCTATCTTGTTTACTTCAATTAAAATGTTATAATTTTAGATTAAGAAAAGAAAGTATTTCTCTATATAAAAGCCAATATCTGTTGATTTGTAATGTCACGCTATGTTTTTGGTCATACCTAAGAGTGCAGACGAGATACACTGTTCATATTTTGCATACATAAATCCCAAAATACATCTGCATAAATTAATAATTTGTAGCTTATTTCAATTCAGTAGGTAAAAAAATCATTACAAACTGTAGCAATTATCAAAAACATTTTTTTAATAAAAATTTTAAAATATATTTCAAAAATTTAAATTTCTTCTTTGAAGTTTTAATTTTGGTTTTAATTGCAAAAATGTAGCCTAAAATTAGTTGTGAAAAATAAAAAATAATTTTGCCTGCTTAAAGTAACACTTTAAAAATGTTTTCAAGGTAAATTTTGATCATCCAGAATTAATCCCGATTAAGCTATGACTCATGTTTACCAACAAAGAAGTTCAAATTTTGAAACTAACAATCTTCTAAAAATAAAGTAGCCATTATAGAAATATAGAATTTGGTAAAAATGGATTAGTTTAATGTTTACTTAATTGAATTTTGAAAAATATTACTGAAAATATAGCAGAAAATACTTTGTTTACAGTGGGTCTTTGTTTAGAGAAACTATGTTCAAAAATTTTACCAAAGGCAAAAATACACTTGTACTTAGAATCAAAAAGAGATAGTTGAAACTTCTGATGAGGAAAGAAGGCTTGGAGAATCTGTCAGTCACAGGATATATTAAAGGCAAGAGGGAAACAGTAAGTAACCTACATAAATAACTTGTGTAAATGGATGGCAGAAGGAATGAAAGTGATAGTAAAAAGGCAAATGTTGCTAAGAGCAAAAAAAAAGGATAGGAAGTTGTGGAGAGTCATGATTGCCCGATTCTTGAAGGAACATGATAAATAAAGTGTTGAGAGCAGTCATAATCATCAGGTTGTGAGACAAATGAATAAATCCCAGTAATGAGAGACCGGTTCTTTCTTCTAAATATAGAAATAGTTATTACCATTGGTTGTAAATATTGGGAGGAATTTTCTGGATGCACCTCTTGAGATGTGCAAATGCACCGCCTTTGGTTTATCTCAAGGAAACAAGGGTTAAGGATGAATTAGACTAGGCTTAACCCAAATGCTAATCTAAAATAAGCTGTCAATCAATGAAAAGCATTCACTTTGAGGCAGTGCACAATGGATCAATTTAAGTGGGAAATCTAGATTCAAGAAAACCTGCCAATCACATGTCATAGAATCAATCACATGATAACTTTTAAATCACCATCATCATTTTTATACACATTGAATTCTCACATCAGAAGCATAGTAACTTTCATCGGAAATCAAGTGACAACATGTATCCCCACTATCTCCAGCACTCTTCTCAGTATTTATGCCAATATCTTTCACAGGTGGTCAAGTAAAAGTAACTATCACAATTCCAGTATTTTCTTCAGTACTTTTAAAAGCCAGTAGTAAGTGGCAGCTTTCAGTAGAGGTCAAATGACACCAAGTCTGTCTTACTGTTTCAGCATGCTCCTCAGTACTTTTCATATCAATAGTAACTAATATATTTAATAGCTCTGTGAATAGATGGTTGAACAGGAACAGTTATGGAGAGCCATGTTCACCCATATGTAAAAAGTACATGCTGCATAAAAGAAGATTGATATTATTACTATTAGTATTTTTTAAAAATCATTTTACCCCCAAGCAAGGCAATAAATGCCATTAGGAAGCAGGTGGTTATAGGGAGGAAAAAAAGAATGAGAAAACTTTACTGAGGAGAAGGACAATGATGGAACAGATTCAGGAAGATAGAAGATAGTGATTGACATTTCATTTAAACTGTTGATAATGCAGGGAAAGAAATTCGAAGGGAGTTCCACAGGGGAGAAGTGCAAGGAAAGAAACAATTGGAATAGAACAGACTGTTGCTTCTATCTAGTTCATCAATAAAAAATTAAGACCTATTTGTCAGTCTCATAGCAGGTTTAAGTTCAGGTTGTAACAATGATAAGGAGAACTACTCATCAGAACAATTACCTTGAAAATATTTATAGACAAAAAGAGTGAAGTCATGTCATTTCAGGTCAGTGAGAAAGTGACTGAAGACAAGATGCTAGACTAGATCGATTAAATTACAGGTCCTTCTTTGAATTTTGTCAAGAATCTTGAGATATAGAGTAGTAACATCAGACCAGATATAGTAGCAATATCCAATGCATAGAAGAATGGTAGATTTGTAAATATGCAAGATGAATTCTGACAAGAAAAATTGTTTGGCATAACAGAGAGAACCAACTTTCCTAGCAGCAGACCTCACAATTATTTTAAATTATAGTTACTCTTTTATTGCATTACTGTTATTCTGCATTGTCATTAGGCCCTAGAATATGCCAAGTGTGTCACCTGAAAAGACATAAAATATCCCACCTAAAGTACTCACCTACCAAATAAATGGTTATAGACACAATTATAAACAACTATCTATTTACTATTTACCTATCCACAAACCAAGTAAATGGCTATAAAGTCAGAGGAAATGACCAATATTTAATTATTTCCAAATCAGGAAATCTTTAAAAAACTCAAATATTAACAACCAATATTTATCTATCTACACTATTTACATTGTTTGGACTGTTGTCCTCATCTTTGTAGCCATATTCATGACATTTCAGTACACACCAGCCTTCTTCAGATGATTGGAATTTCAATCTGAATCCATTATTTTGTCCACCAGAGTAGATCGTTCTAGTTCCACATGCCATGCCTTTTCGTATCTCAGTATCAGTTATCTCCCTTTGAAACAACTCTCCAAGTTTTTGTTCACCTCAGCTGTAGCCAGGTATTGAACTCACAACTCTTTCGGTCATGATATGGAAACAAAGAGCAAACTTATACTTAACATCAGGAAGAGGCAGTTGAAATTTTTTGGGAGAAGTAATGAGGAAGGAGGGCTTGGAAAATCTGATACTCACAGGACAGAGGGAAAGAAGGACAGGGGCAAGCAATGTGTGACATACTTAATGGGCTTGAGAAAATAGATGGCAGAAAAGGGTTTGGGAGAAATAACAAAAAGACAAAACTTATTAAGAGCTACAAGAGACAGGAAGATGTGGAGGGCCATGATTACTTACATCCTGAAGGGACACAGCACATAAAAGAAAGAAAGAAGATAAAATAAGATGTGATCCAATTTTGCTTATTTTTCATAATGAAAATTTACAACTGAGAGCATAAAGTTATGAATAAAAATATTTATTGAATGCAAGTTTAATATCAGAAGAGATATCAACCTTGAAGCAAAGGGCTTATGAGCAGGAATGAAAATAAGAAATTGTAAATAGGATCAATAATATACAAAAATATAAAAATAAATTGTGAACATATAAAGTGATTTTGAAACAAGGCAGATCATGGAAAAAGTAAAGTCTTCAAGAATAGTTTATTTTTTGTATTACTGTTTGTATGATTTAAATCTATTGCATTTAATCCTTACAACTCAAGGTAAATGTTCATTTGTTAGTCAATGCCAATCCTCAAAAGAAGCTTCTTGTTAAAAAAAAAAAAAAAAAACTCCTGAAAGCTTTGGACATAAAGGAACTGGATTTGAAAGATTTGTTTTTACCTTTATTTCCATTGTCACATTTTTAAGGATTCCTAACCTGAATTTCAAGCCTTTTCTCTTTGTATTTTATTTTCTATAGAATTAACAGCTACCTATAGATCGGTAGGATAATCTTGATCAGTGTCACTGAAAGATAATCAATCAAATAGTGTTCCAATCAAACCAGAATATTATGATAATCCAAATGATCTCCTGCTGCATAAGATTTGCAGAAAACAAATTATTTTCACTTAATCCCCGTAGATGATATTTGCTTACATGATTTCAGTCATTGATCCTCATCCTTATTGTCGATCAATAAAGTTCATGTGTCAGTCATCAAGAAAATGTTTTTCTTCATCTTGGTGAAGGATTATCTTGTAGAAGATGCAGAACCTTAACCTTACAAAAAAAAGAAAAGAAAAGAAAAAAGCTGTTGTGCAGCTGATTAGGATTTAGTCACATGATAAAGTCACATGAAAACATTTTATTTAATTTGTCTGTGCATCCCTTCTTTGTGCATTCCACAATAAATTTTCTATTTTCTGGTTTAAAACTCCAGGTTTGATATTTTACAGATGCCATTCTTATCAACCAATGATCTTGGTAAGGTTCAATTACAGATCAGAGACAAAATTAATTCAAGCTCTCTTTAGAAATGGTAAAAGATCTTCAACCCTATTACACAGCTGACAGCTTTAATGAGTACCTAAAGATGAGGAATAGTCCAAGAGAAATTGGAAATCATGCCTTTATGGCTTATCCTGGTTCCCAGAGTCTCAAATGACATTCCTCCTTCTCCTGGGTTTCGTCACTTCTTCCTAGATTTTTGTCATCTCATAATTTTTTTAACATTAACCACCTGTGACTCACATTTTTCAAACCAAAATAATTGAAAGTGCAACAGCTATTGTCACAGAAAGTAAAATCAACATACCAAGTTCAATTTCTTGTCAGTTCTGTTTAGTTTACTTTGCACTAATGCTCTTTGAAAAGGAATGAATCCATCTGCAGACATCAGATTGTACTCTTGGTAGGCAAATTAGCTGCAATTATGTTTTCATTATTCAAAATTGAGGAGAGATCTTATTTTGGAATCTGAACATATCAAGCTTATCGGCTTATAGCAATACCACATGTAGTGAATTCACAGCTGCAATGGTGTGTCTGTGGCAAGGTAGACTTATAAACCACATCTCTCTTCAGGCCAGTTTTGAATTCACAGTTAACCTTCTCCTAGACTGGCTGCCAACTCAAGGCAAGACAGCCCAGTTAGCTCTGATATTTAACCCATAGCTGGGGGCAGTCTTTTTCAAGGATATTTCTATGAAAGTGAAACGAAGAAATTCAGCTATCACTATCCCTTATACTATTGCACATTCACATCAAGCTTACATCTGTATTTAAAAATAATTAGCATTATTTTGTAGATTTTGTGTAAATTAAAGGAAATAATTTTATTTTATAGATATTTAATAAACTTTACTTTATTTGACACAAGAACATAGGTTTGAAGCACCCAGTGAGGATCAGACTCATTAAGAGTATTCTGTGAGAGTAACTTACTAAATGTTGTTGTCCAATGCCGTGGTTCTTAAACCAAAGATGGGGGAAGAAGAAATGGATATCATTTCCAAGGATATTTGTGTGAAAATAACAAACTCACCTGTAATTCAAACTCACCAATTTCTCACATATTATCATGACATACATATGCATGTTACATACTAAATAAGCTGTACAAATAGTGGAATAGAAACACTGAAATAAAGTAAGTTCATATTTGTGTGTGTGTGTGTGTGTGTGTGTGTGTGTGTGTGTGTGTGTGTGTGTGTGTGTGTGTGTGTATCTGTATCTTTTTAAAAATCTATGGTTTTATTTCATAACATTTAAATGTATACCCTTTAAAAATTTGCTAAGTTTGCTGTGATGTTTTCCATTTGCTCCTAGGTGTGCCATTGCTTAAAAACGTTGAGAAACATTGATCCAATGTGTTGTTTTATCTGCTTTTATTTTCTCTACCTGTTGCATGTGCATTGACTTTTATGAATTCTTTTCTCTTAAAATATGCACTTGTAATAAACATTTTTTTTTTAATTTCTTGAATTAATTAATCAATTAATTCTGTTTTCTGAAAAAAAAAGTCAACGTTTTCCTGCAAAATGTTTTTAGAAAAATAAAAGAAATACATGATAGAGCAAAATAAAATTAACAAAAATTATCTTAAAAGGTTTCTTAAAAATATCTAAAAAAAAATTAATGTAACCTCTTGCAAGTTTTAAGGAATTATAGTTAAAAAAAAAACACAATTCTTGTGGTGAGGGTGGTTGTTTTTGTGCTAAATAAAACAAAACAAGGAAAAAGGCAGCTAAAAGCAAATAAATGTTAATAAGGGAAAACAGAAAAAAAATGGAAACCTGATTTTGTATAAGAATTTAATTGAAACAGTCAAATGTCAGACATTTTGCATTTTCTTTTTAATGTGTTTGTATTTTTTAATCATTTTTTAAAACTTTTTCTCATTTTTGTTTAACTTTTGTTTGTCATTTTTTAAATATTTTTTATTGCTAATTTTTCTCTTTTTGTTTCATTTGTTTGTTTGTTTTTGGCTTGATTCTTACCTTTTTTTGTTTTTATTTAAAAATATATTTTTGTTAATTTATTGTTAATTTTTGTCTTTTTGTTCTATTTATTTTTGTTTAATTTTCATTGGTTTGATAGATTTTTATGTAAAAAATAATCACGAGGACACTTTCAGGTTGAGAACTTGTCTATTTTTAAATAAGTGGCTAAATTTGTGTTATCTTTTTCTTTTTTATTCCTTGAATGCTTTTCCCATTTTGTTGCCATCTCTTTTATTTTTGGATTTATACAGTTTGTTTTTTTTTATTTCTTTTTGGTACATGACTAGACTTTTATCTAAAAATCAAAAGAAACCTATAAAGTGTTTTCAAGTAAAACAAATCTTTAAAGAAATTAAAAAGGTCATCTTAATTTCGATTTAATTTTTATCTCCTTCATTTCTTAATTTTATTTTATTTTTATTATTTTATCAAAGCTAAAATGTCAAAGATGGTTGATTTAACCTTTAAATGCTCCCACTCACTCACATGTAAAAAAAAAAATTATCAAAATCCTTAAAAATAAGAATTAAAAAAAATAAAACCCTGCAAAATGGCAGAAGGCTTTTAGTGTTTATTAGTTTTTGTTTGTATATTTTTTTTTACTATTTTTATAATTTCCAGAATGTGTTCCTTCTCCCCAGACTCTAAAGTACCATTTACAGTCAACTCAAAACTTTAGTCCCCTCTTGGCACCACTCACACACAAAGAACAGCATTATTTTAATGTCAAGAACAATTTTATTTTAAAGATATCAGATAAAGTTTCTATTATGATTTAAAAAAAACAAAGAAAAACAGAACTGGTTTCTAATTGTGGGTATATTGTATGCTACATACAATATGCTACATACACTTACTCATACACAGGCATACATATAGACATATTCACATTTGAATTACTTGAATCACTCTGTTTCACTTTTTATTATTTATATGGGTGTAACAAAAAATTGTCCAAATCATGCAACAGCAAAACTGTCCAGTTGTTTGATTAAGCTTTAAACCATTGTATCTTAGAAATGATTAAAGATATTTTACTGGAGTTCTCCAAGATTTTTATAACAGAGTCTGTCTATATTTCTGAGATGAGGTATTATGTACAGTATTTAGACTATTGTCCTCATCTTTGTCGCCATATTTGTCACAACGTTTCGGCCGTTGTATGCTCCGGCCTTCTTCAGGTGGTAGGAATTTCGAACTGAACCCTTTATTTCGATCACTGGGGTAGACTGTTCTAGTTCCACGTGCCATGTTTGATGGATGTCAGTTTTCAGTTATCTCCTGCTAATTTTCCCTCTGAAAGTTCTCCACTGCCTTAACCAGGAATTGAACTCACCTTCTTTGGGTCTGTCACTGGATCTAACCAACGCCTTTATCCACTGTGCCATGTGTCCTTGAGGACACATGGCACAGTTATTTTTATAACACTATTGGACTCTACTTTAAACAATATGAATGTATTTAGCTTTAAGTTGAAATAATGATCCCTCTTCCTGCTGTGACCTCCTGATCCAGTTTTCCTTGCTACTGTTCCCTCTTTTTTAAACTTATTCAGCATTCTCTTGATGATCCTTGAATGGACTTTGAAGATGGAGGCCAGAGTATGAATGTTAGTACCATTACTGAAGGCCCGAATGATCTTTTTCCTCTCTCCATTGCTCACTTGGGAAGACATAGTGAAGCTGACACAAAATGATTTTAACCTGTTCTCTTTCTAGGTGAATAACTCAAAGGGTTTTTCAGTGATTCTTACAACAAATGGTGTCTTATTTGAAAACCTGGAAAAAAGAAACTCAATTATTTTAGTGTTTTTTTTTTTTAGATATGAAACATTTTGTGAGATAGAGAATTTTCCCATTCTGTTACATGATTGGGACAATTTTAAATGTAGGTAATACATGTAAACTAGTTATGACTCGTTTACATGTATTGCTTCATTCAACTTCATTCAATTAAAATGATTTTCCAAGCATAGATTAGATGTGGTATAAGGCCGAAAGTATGAGGCACCCAGTGAGGATTGAACTCACTACTCAGTCACAATTGTTCTAGTGAGACAAACTTGCTAACCATTACACCGCCTCAAGGTGCTCAACTTCATACAATTATATATCAGCAATATATCCTTTGAACATATCATCTATAACCTTTTTTTTTCAAAGTCAAATTGCTAAATACAATACAGTTTGGATTGTTGTAACTAGGGGTGTGTATCAACCCCATATTATCATTGGTAAAATACACTTGATTATCATTCTCAAACCCAATGTCAACATTTTGAGCATTTGCAGACATTACCATTGTTGGAGTTTCTGTTTGTAATCCTTGGTGGTTGCAGCACCGTAGGTGTGCTTTGAAGAAAATCTACCTTTTGTATATATTAAGAAATGGTGCCATGTCCAAGAACAATGGGGAAGCAAAGATTCTTACAAGACTCCTAGAGTGAAGGAAGAATGGAAGGAAAAAAGAAAAGAAGGAATAGAATGAAGTCAAGGTAAAATAAAAAGAAAGAAGAATTGGAGAAAAAAAAGGAGAAAATAAGAATCAGAGAAAATAAAAGAGGATATAAGAAAGATGAATGAAGGAAAAATGAAAGAAAAGAAGGAAAAATTGAAGAAAAAAGAATGGTAAGAAAAGTAGAACGAAAGATGAATGAAAGAAGAACAAAGGGAAATAACCAAAAAAAAAATTTAAAGAAGAGAAAATTGAAAAAGAAGGAAAAATAAAAAAAGACAGAAAATGAAACACGAAATGAAGAAAAACTGAGAATTGGGAACAAAAAGAGTGGCAAAATAGAAAGAAATCGATGAAAGAATGAAATGAATAAAGAATAAATGGTACAGAAGAAAAAAGTTTTTTTCTTTGAATTACATTTCTTTCATTCTGACACTATTGAGAAGGTTTATAAGAGAAAAAAAATAAAAGTAAGAATAAAAGAAAATAATAAAAAGAAAGAAGGAAAAAAAATGAAGAAATATTAAGAAAAATAATGGAAATAGAGAGAAAAGAAACAGGAGAGCAATTCTTATATCTAGACTCAGAATTGAATCATGGGCAGTCCGACACCAAACCTGTTGGTTGGCTTGCTAAGACAGCAGTTAAGGTTGAGTTGCCATGGTTAGTAATCTTATTATTGACCCACAGACAGCCCCCAGCCTTTCTTATGCCATCACACACACTTACCTTAAAATAGTATTTCTAAAGAGAACATTCATTCAGTGACAATGGATACAATTTCTTTCCGGAATGTAATCTCTTGAGACCAATTCATAATAAGAGGAAATTGTTTTTTACATTTCTTGTTATTATTGGTGTGACTGATTTTTTTTATGAATGTTGGGTCAGTCAGTGGGTGAGGATATCATCTTATTTGTTTTTGTTCCTTCTTCTTAAGCATATATATATATATATATATATATATATATATATATATATATATATATATGGAAATGCATGGGCACATGCATGTACAGGTTTTAATATATCTATATTAACAAACCTACATGCACACATACACACACACAGAGGACGCTATAGATAAATTGGCAACTAAATTATACAAAAATGAAAATAACATTGACATCTCATTTTAACAGGTATATTTAACAAAATTACACAAAAACATCTTGAAATACTAAAGTAAATTTATTCAATAAAATCACCATTGGGTTCAACCACAGCCTCCAGACAACTTTGAAATCCCCTACAACTCTCCTGGATGGTCTCCTTGTTTAAGTTGTTGAATGATGCCATAATCCTTGCCTTCAGTTCATCTTTGATGTTTGAAGAAGTTTTGTTGATCTCTCACTCAACTGCACCCTACATATAATAATCAAGGGGATTGCAGTTTGGGGAGTTAAGTGGTCAGATGTAAGTGGTAATGTGGTTGTAGAAATTGTCTAACAGCCATGGCTGGGTTCTCCTGCCTGTGTGGCATGGTGCAGAGTCCTGTTGTCAGACATAGGGTCTTCCAGCAACCACCCTCTTGACACGGAGCAGCACTACCTCCACAAAACACTTGATGTAGGCCTCTGTGTTGAGTCTAAGGTCAACAAATTCAAGAGTTCTTTTCTTATCATAATGATCAGAGTGAGTTTTTCAAGCTGCTATACCTTCATAATCACTATTAGACACATCCAACTTTTTCTGAATCCTCTGCATTGTCCCCAGATTAACACCCAAACACTCTGAAATTTTCATGTTGGAACTTCAGGTGGGAATGCCAAGCAGTACAGCATGCCATTTCCAAATTTCTGGCAGAGTGAATTGTGTCAATGTAGTTTTTTTCTCACAGATATATATGGAAAAGCATGTGCACATGCATCCCCAGTTTCAAAATATCTACACTGTTCACACACCTATATATATATATATATATATATATATATATATATAAATATACGTAAGAAAAAAAAAATGCTGTAAGAATTTTAGCCATTAACAATATAAATTTTAAATAAAAAAAAAATGCCGTAAGAATTTTAACCGTTAACAATATAAATTTTAAATAAAAAAAAAATGCCGTAAGAATTTTAGCCATTAATAATATAAATTTTAAATAAAAAAAAATAAAAAACAAAAATCCAGACGACACGCTTTTAATGGAAGTTAAATTTCATTGAAAAATACACCCCTACCCACTACCAAAAGTAACAATAACTGATACATTAAAATATAGACATATTGAACACCTAGACACCCCTGTCTAGAAAAATAGACTTATCTGTAACCTTGGAAACATGAATTTTGTTTTAGTTGTGTATTTAAAACCCAGTGATTTTAAAAGTTACTTCAAAATACGCTTGAGGATGAAATGGAACTAATGTCTTAAATTTAATTATAAAATTAAATTCAGGGCTTTTAGCTTCCATTTTTGAAACATGGTTAGAACTGTGTAGCGGAAAAAAACATATTTTAAATCAATTAATTTATAATATATATATATATATATATATATATATATATATATATATACATATGAATCTACAAATTTTAGTATGTATTTTGAAGATACCCATGCACACACACACACACACACATATATATATATATATATATATATATATATATATCTAAAGCAATAAACAGTTATTTCATTTTATAGGAAATATGCTACAAGAAGGAAAAATTAAAGAAAAATTAAAAGTAAACAAAATGTGATACCTATGCATCTCACTCGTTGATTGATTTCTCTGGTAGCTATTTGGTATTTAACGAAACCAGATACCTTAACCACAGTATTCCTGGTATTGTTCTCCTCTCCTGTTTGGATTGTTAGGTGGGAAGGTCTCATGATTTACAGACATTGGAGACAAAATGTTTAACATTTTGTCAAATAGTAAACTGTATATACTAATACACAAGCACACATGCACGCAATCTCTCACTTTCTCATATATATATATATATATATAGTATTAAATTGTAAGATTTTTTATGTGCCAAAATTGTTGGTGCTTTTTCTATAGTTTACTGGTAGCATTTTAGGCAGGCAGGTTTTTATCATAAAGTGTTTGATATCAAAAGGTAAGGATGTAAAATTAATAGACTTAAGGTAGAGAAACTTGTCACTTAACTAATCAATATCCCTGAAGGCATTACTACAACATGGTTAGGAAGCTTCAAAGACAGCATAACTGAAATAACAACACTCTGTTAAGTGACAAGTTTCTTCACATTAATTATATGTATAATATATATAGTATTAATTAGTACATATACGCATACCTACATTCTAATTTATATATATATCTTTGCTCTGTATAACAACATTGACACTATTATGGTTACACCCCATGCATAAATTTACTGATTATTTATTTGCTTGCCTGCATATGACACCAGTACAAGTGTACCCACCTGCTTATATTTGTCTGTTTCATTTATCCACTCTACAATAATATATATATATATATATATATATATACACACACACACACACATATATATAGCCATTGAAACACCCACACCCACACACACACACACATATATATATATATATATATATATATATATATATATATATATATATATTTGTTGTAACCTAGGGAAGGTTACTGAATAGAATAATCACACAAAGGCTGATAATGAACGATAATACTTAGGACATGAACAACATATATAAGATTTGTCAGTGGCATGTAGAAGAAGTAGTCAACTGCTAGAAGTAAGTCAAGTTAATTCTCCAGACTGCAGACCAACACATACAGTATTAACTACTGTATTTATGGGAATGGGAACATAGCCATTATTGTCCACAGGCATGCTACAAATATATATATATATATATATATATATATATATATATATATATATATATATAATATAAGCCACCAAAACACAGTTACGGTGGCTAAGGTAGTACTGCCACCCCTGGCACCACCATCTTTTGCCACTGAACACCATATTGCTTTTGTATACGTGCCTGCCTCTTGTGATTTCTTTTTACAACTGCAACTGAAATTTTCAACAGTGTGCGTAAATTCAAAACGCGCTCATTGAGACTGTTATTAAAGAAGGTAAAATGGAAGGTTAACAGATGTGTTTGACGTTGGAAGTAGCATTATTTTGTGAGCATGGTTTTTATTTAACTTTATTTATTTGGGATCTTGACCAGATCTAACTCAGTAGCTGTTTAGCTGTGATCTAGAGATGGTGATAAGCATGCTTTAGTTTCCGGCCATTGATGCCAACCTTCAAAAGGAAGGATTGATCATCCAAAGAATCCAAGGCACCTGACCTCAATAGGTAGCATATAACATGTCTATCCCTTTTCCATGCAGTCGGGTTACAGTGATTCATAGCATTTTTTTTCTTTTGGTCATGTACCTCCTCCTGCTCATATATATATATATTATACAGATATATATTTATTTATATTTATATACACTTTTCACATATATATATATATATATATATATATATATATATATATATATATATATATATGCATGTGTATATATAGATCTATGTATATATGTATGTATATATAAAAATGTATGTATATATGTATGTATATGCATGTGTATATATAGATGTATGTATATATCTATGTATATTCATGTGTATATATATATATATATATATGTATGTATATATATATATATATGCATGTGTGTATATAGATGTATATATGTATGTATATGCATGTGTATATATAGATGTATATATATGTATGTATATGCATGTGTATATATAGATCTATGTATATATATGTATGTATATGCATGTGTATATATAGATGTATATATATGTATATGCATGTGTATATATATGTATATGCATGTGTATATATATGTATGCATATGCATGTATGTATATGTATGTTTATGCATATGCATGTGTATATATGTATATGCATATGCATTTGTATATATGTATGTATGTTTATGCATATGCATGTGTATATATGTATGTATATGCATATGCATATGCATGTGTATATATGTATGTATGCATATGCATATGTATATATATATATATATATATATATATATGTATATATATATATATATATATATATATATATATATATATATATATATATATATATATATATATATATGTGGGCGCATGGTTGAGTGGTTAGAATGTTGACCATCCTGACCATGAGACCTGGGTTCAAATCTCACCATGCTCAATTTCTCAGGAATGAGACTTCCTGATTTTATCGGAATTGATCGAGGTCAATATCAGCATGCAGCACCTTTGGAAATTGCCTGAAATTCATACCACAGGTTGACCCAAGACTTGTGAGTGAAATTCATCGAACTGAACTCGCAAATAATTACTGCTGCATGCCTATCCAGATGCTTTACATTACTCCTATATGACCACACCTCCATCAGAATGCATTTAAATACATGCACACACTTACCAGACTCTATCCAAAACATACTAGTAGAAAATACAAGCATAATATTCTCATCCACATGTAAAAAAATTAAAAGTAATGGAAGCCTTAATAATAAAAAAGAAGAAGCCAACACTCAATAAAATTAACTATAACATGGCCACAATGTGCTAACTGTGTTCAGAAAGAAAAACATCCCTATAACTTTAGAAACATATCCACAACACATATATACAGTTAAAAAGTTAAAATAAAATTATCTTTGATTATGGTTAAAAGTATAGCTGAAAGTGCTCAGAATTACAGAACATTTGAACAGTTTCTACACACTCTCTGTCCACTGAAAGCACTGGGAATTACATAACATTTGGACAATTTCCACACATTCTGCCCCCCCCCCAAAATCATGTGTTCGGACATAAAAAAACTTAAATAAAAAACTTAATCACAGTACCATGTCTGTCATCTTTAATGTAACATGTATATGTATGTATATATGTCTGCATTTATTTGGGCAGCAATCCCTCTTTTATACAAGTTTTATTAAAAATGACTGACAAGAGTGTGACAGAGTCTTCAAATAATCTCCTTCTCCTAGGCTGGTTACCAACCAAGTATATAGACCCCACTCTAGCCTGTCTTGCTATTCTCTCATAGAAGAGATGGATTCATATCTTTCCCAAGGCTATTTGCACTTAAGTGAATGTAATATACTTGACTGTAACATATATATACATACATATATATATATATATATATATATATATATATATATATATACACACATATACCATATTGTGCAACTTTCATGGTTTCCTAATTCATCAGGCACATATGGCAAATGAACCACTTTTTACAGTTGTTTTAAATACAGTTGCTAATATCTTGTTATTTAGTTTATATTCATACTTATATATGTGTATATATATATATATATATATATATACCACTTTTACACACACACACACACACACACACACACACACACATATATATATATATATATATATATATATATATATAAATATGTGTGCAGTTTTATCTTGATTTCTCCTTTTTAGATTTCCATCTTTTTGCTTTTCTTTGGTTTCTCCTGATATCTATAAATTGGTTCCTTTTGCTTTAAAGATGGGGAGTTTATAAATAAATCCATTTTTATTGTTTTTAAATACAGTTGCTAATATCTTGTTATTTAGTTTATATATATATATATATATATATATATATATATATATATATATATTTCCCTCACTTTATTTATATACACACACACACACACACACACACACACACACATATATATATATATATATATATATATATATATATAAATATGTGTGCAGTTTTTATCTTGATTTCTCCTTTTAGATGCCATTCCATCTTTTGCTTTTCTTTGGTTTCTCCTGATGGAAGCATCTATAAATTGGTTCCTTGTTGCTTTAAAGATGGGAGACATGTCCAAACCAGAACCTGTTTACAGCCCATTAATTGGCCAAGCTTTCAAACTTTCACTTGATGATCTCAATACGTTTTTTGCAATGGCACTCGAACGCTTCAAAGACATCTTATTATTTCATTCTTCGATCTCGACCACTTTTCTGTCTCTTTCTTTTTGTTTTTATCCATAAACCATTGCACCTTTTGATTTATAACTGACCCAACAATGTAGACTTACTAAAGCCAAGTCAGGCACAAGGCCATATATATGAAGCAAAATTAAGAATATGTATAAAGCACCAGACAGTTGTCTACATATAGGTAATTAGAATTCCTTTTACAGATGCATGGTTATCTTGGTACTATACCATTGATTTATTTTCAATAAACATCCATATTTTGTCAACAGAACAGTGCCATAGGCAAAGAGAAGTGAAATATTTTTGGTAACCAAGACTAAACAGTCTTCCCTCTCCAAGGGATTTCACCTTCCACCTGCAATATTTTAATCAAGCCAATCAGAACAGGTGTGCTTTATCCTGTCTCCATCCTAAGGAACCTGTTCTTTAATAAATTCCTGGTTTAGGAGCACAGGCAGGATATTTAGCATTTTGGAGATGAAAACTCTTGTTTTGAAAACTGTTTACTGGTTGAAAAATATTCTTAGGGATTTCTTGTGTATTATGACATGGTCTAAGAATAAATTGCCAAGTTCTAATATTTTTAATGAGATAAAGAAGAACTGGTTTATTTGAGTTCATCTCATTTTGGTTATTGCAGAAACTCATAAAAAGATATACTTATGGAAACGTTTATATACATATATAAACATTTCATACATGAATCTGTTCTTTTTATCTATCTTTGTTTGCATTGATTTATCTTTATATATCTATCGTTGTTCATATTTATATCTATTTGTTTGCTCATCTCTATCTATCAATATATATCTCATATCTATCTATCTCAGTCTATTTATATCTATCTATCTTTTACTCTTTCTCGTACCTTATTTTAAAACAATGGCTACTAAACTAGTTTGGCAGACAATTACTCTTAGAGTAAGCTCATTAGCAAATACATATTTCAGAATTACAACAGTGATATATATATGAGATATGTCTTTATATATATATATATATATATATATATATATATATATATATATATATATATATATATATATATATATATTTATATATATATATATATATATATATATATATATATATATGAGACATATTTTATTATATATATATATATATATTAAGACATATCTCATTTAGACAAGTTTTGTATACTTATTCTTAATAGGATCCTCTCATATTTACAGACAAGTTTTTAGTATCCTTATTAAAGGAAGAAAGAAAATTACCATGTTGATGTATATCCATTTTATTTCCAAGTACTTTTGACATGAGCACAATATCATCTTCAGGTCTTTCTGTTTAATTTTTTATTATATTTTTCGATAAGGCATTGAGTGTTTTGCTCAGAGTTGTGAATAAACTGTCTAAAGTTGATTTTTTTTGTTATTTTTGTTCAAGTAATTTTGACTTTTGCAGTCATTATCAAAAACTGATATGGTGCATGTGTAGTAGTTAGAATTCCTTTGTCTACATCCTGGTGTTCTTTGGGAAGCTGAATGTTTGAAATGATCTAGCATGATGTCATGTGTAATGGCTACTGGGAACAAGGCCACACAAAAAGAATGCTATTTATTTTTATTTTTTTATTTTATTAATTAATAAATTTATTTCTTTATAATAATAATATATCTTTTCTATATTATTTTTGTGGCAAATGTTCTGATGAGCTGTTCTCCATGTCTGCATTGGCAATTAGGTCTCCCTAATGAACTAAATAGAGGCAATAGTCTGTTTGATTCTAATAGTTTCTATGCTCACACTTCTCCAACTACATATCTCAAGATTCTCAACAAAATCTGAAGATGATTCAGTTATTTTATTGGTCCTGACCTGGCATCTTGACTTCTGTCATTTTCCTACCACTGTGACATGACTTCTCTCTCTTTTTTCTATAATGGCAGTTGTTCTAATGAGCTATCCTCATTGGTACCTCAACCAAATGAATTTAAGCATACTACTAGTTTGGCTGTTTGGTCTCATCTTTTTAATATTGAAATAAGCTAGATTTAACTATAAGTTTTATTCTAACAGTTTCTTTTCTCGCACTTCTCACCTATTCAGCTCCCTTCTGGTTTCTTGCTTCCCTCCTACCTGCAATCTGCAAAACTTTAAATGCAACATCAATCACAATCTTCTGTCTTCTTGAAATCTGTTCTTTTATTGTCTTTTCTCCTCACTGAAATATTTTGATTCTTTTTCAATCCCAGTAACCGCTTGAGGGAGGCATGGTGAAGTAATGGATAGCGGCTCGGATTGAGGAATCAGCAGAGGCAAGTTTGAATTCCATTTGAATCCATTACATTCACTTACATGCTAATACCCTTGGGAAAGATATGAATCCTTTTCTTCTCCCCCCTCCAGCTATGGGTAAATATCAGGACAGACTGGGTTCTATAGCCTTTAAAGTGCAACTGGTCTACCACAGAAAGAAATGGCAACCTACTACAGGAAAAATCTGCCTCGTCAATCATGTACCGAAAAACACATGATAGCCTAAGCGTGTATCACACATGGCACATAACTGACTGAACTTCTTTCATCTTAGTGGCATTATTGCCTTACTTTGGGTTAAATGCTTAAAAAAATTCTGCTTAATATTGCCTGAATTTTATAACATTGAAAACAATTCTGTGTTATATTGCCTGTATTTTGTAAAATACATTAATAGAAAAGAGGGTAGGATTTTATTAAGATTCCAATAAAAAATTTGTTATATGTTTATGTATATAAATGTTGCCTGCACCAAATTAACATTGCCTGTCATTGAGTACAGAAGGACACAGCCTCTTTTTATTGGTTGTCTGATTAATTTGTTTTTTTATTTTATTCATTTACAATGTTAATACTTTGGTAGGCTATCCTCTATTTTGTGTAGCTGTCTGCTGCTTTCAAATGTTGACAACTCGAAGATGGAAGTAGTGTAAATCTCACTGTAACCAGATGAGTACTTCTCATGGGAAATTTTTCAAATTCAAAGGAAGTTCCAGCATGATTTAACGTTATTGCACTCATCTAAGTGCATCAGTGAAACTGTTGGTCATTCATTACTCATTTTTTACTTACATGCCTACACAAACACACATATACACATCTGAAAGTTGTG
Organism: Acanthosepion pharaonis; assembly: GCA_903632075.3. Classification (NCBI taxonomy): domain Eukaryota; kingdom Metazoa; phylum Mollusca; class Cephalopoda; order Sepiida; family Sepiidae; genus Acanthosepion; species Acanthosepion pharaonis. The sequence continues at coordinate 1,340,421 of CAHIKZ030003920.1, read as the reverse complement.
TTGAAAAATGAAACTGATTGTCACCATGCAGTAATGATTCCATCTCTCTTGTAACACCAAAGATGAAATGAAGGCAAGGATAATGGCAGCATTCACAAACTTAAACAAGCAGGCTGTCCATAAGTGTTTGTAGGTGATTCCAAAGTTGTCTGGAGGACTATGGTTGAAGCCAATGGCAATTTTATTGAATAAATTTACACTTTAGTATTTTAAGATATTTTTGAGTCATTTTGGTAAATATATCTGTTAAAATGAGATGTTATTTTTATTTTTGGGTAATTATAGGTGACTATTTGTCCATAACACCTATATATATATATATATATATATATATATATATATATATATATATATATATATATATAAAAATAAAGGACTCTTGTCTCACATATTTCTTGGAAATTTTATTAAATGATAGTGGGGGAATTATTCTTGAATTATTGTCAATCCAAAGAGCAGCAAGAAATAATGTTATTTTGGAATTGTCCTAATTGGATGGGCAAGGGTTTCTTCTTCTTCTATGTACTGTATCTCTTGAGGATGCAGGCGATCATAGCTCTCCACAATTTCCTATCCTTCATAGCTCTTAATAAATTTTATCTTTTTGCTATCTTTCTTAAACCTTGTTCCACCATCCATTTACGCAAGCATACTCGGTAGGTTATGCATTGTTTATCTTTGCCTCTCTTGCCTTATGAATATTAAATTTTCTTAGTCCTCATCATTATGTGCCCTAGAAATTTCAACTGATATTAAGTATTAGTATCCTTTTTGTTTCCATTTTCTTTAAAACTTTGTCATTGCTCACATGTTCAATCCATTGCATCCTCAGCATCCTTCTGTTGGGTTTTACAATAAAAAAAGCAAGTCAAACAAGTAAAAAAATAAAAAAAATAAAGCATCATTCCTTGATGATTACCAAATATAATGATAGTGTACCAATAAAAATGTTGGGATAAAAACAATCAAGATAAGGATGTTCTTTGGAATAATTCTTAGAACAAAACCAAAGAAAATACCCTCCTCTCTTTCCTCTTCATATCACACTTCTCTTATCAAAGACTTTTTTTTTTGTTTTTATTTCAGTCTATTTTTTTCTCTTCAATTCCCATATTTGTCTCTTCTACAGTTACTGTGACCATCATCTCCCATCTTTTTGTTTCCCTCTCCCCACATTCCTCTGCCATCCTTCAGCTTTTCCTATGCCCAACTGTCTCCACCCTCTTAACATTTGCCTCTTTATTCATCTCCCTCTTCACACTTCTCTCAGGGCAAAAATACCTAATCAAGACTTTCCAATCCTTTTGAAGGCACTTCAAATTTGCTTGCTGCCTTTACAATACCAATTAGCCCAGTTGTTCCTGGTGGGGGTGGAAGATGTGGTCTTTAAGCAGCCTTTTATGGGTCCTACAGTAAGATCAGAGGGTTAATTTTGCATGTTAACAGATATTAGAGACATGTATACAAGTCAAAAAGAAAATGTAAAAAAGCAAAAAAAAAAGAGCTGGGTCTGACTACTTTTGTATTCATGGATTTAACATTGAACAGGGAAGAGTCCTGTTGACATGTTACTAGATGCTCCCTGGGAGAATGAAGAAGCACATTCTTTTAACATTTAACAAAGAGCGCACACATGGAGAGAATTTATACTGGTCAGATCATACTGGAGTGAATGAGAGAGAAAGAGAGAGATAGAAAGCTTTTCAAGACTTTGATGGGTTTTTTCTTGGGTTTTTCCAGGAAGAAAGAGGAACCAGGGAAATTATAGGTCATAGCTTAGTGGTAGAACATAAGTTTGCAGGTACTGCCATTGTTTAACTTTGGTGATCATATGTGAACCAATGTTTCAACATGATATGGCCATAAGCCAAAGATGTAGAATTGGTAAAAATTAATTTTTGCCAGTTAAGAATTTACAATTCATAAATTTTTCTAAATATATATTTATATTAGATATTTATAAACTCATGCTTTTATACATATATATATATATATATATATATATATATATAGGTAGTCACTGATGTAGAATTGGTGAAAATTAATTTTTGCCAGTTAAGAATTTACAATTCATAAATTTTTCTAAATATATATTTATATTAGATATTTATAAACTCATGCTTTTATACATATACATATATATATATATATATATATATATATATATATATATATATATATATATATATATATATATATGAAAAATGAATTAAGTCTGACAATTATTTAATATATATTCTGTTTATACAATATCTTTAATAGATACCATTTATTTAAGTCAATGCTACATTTTTTAAATAAACAGTATTAATTACATTCAGGCTTGTAAATGTAATTAATACTGTTTATTAAAAAAAATTGTATCTATTAAAAATAATGTATAAACAGAAAAAATATTATATAAGCTCTGTCTTTTAATAAACAGTATTTTTATTCAACTACATCTACCATCTTGAATATTTGAGAAATCTTGTCAGAAAAATATGTGTCCTTTGGTAGGATTTGAACCTGCATCCTCTATAGGGAACTGTCATTGTATCTGATGTGCCTAACCACTCAGCTACATTGGATTTTATGATCAAACAAATCCCAAATAGTACCTTTTGAACACACACTCACTGCTGATTCTCAAAACATCTATATCTGCTCTGTTTTGTATCTTAATGTAAACAAAGACAATCTATTTTAGAAAATGGTTTAAATCCAACATTTTTATTTTTATTTTATTTTGTTTAAACGTTATTTTTGATGGATACTCATATTTAAGTAGAAAATTTGTTTTTTAATTAAACAGTATTTTTTATCCAACAACATCTATCAGCCTTCATATTCAAGAGATGAGATAATGACATATATATATATATATATATATATATATATATATATAACAAATAATAAAAAGAAACTACAAGAATATAAAAATATATACAGATTATTATACAAATTTATATTTATAATTGAGTTTACAGTCCTTTTCAATAGCTTAATTGTGTGACCACCCACAAATAAACCCAAGCATCCACATCCATCCATGATGTAAGTTGAGAAAAACAGTGAAACAGTGAAATATAAGTATCCTTTATATATATATATATATATATATATATATATATATATATATATATATATATTATTAAAAAAAAAAATTTGTGTTTTCAGATCTAAAAAAGGATTGTTAATCACTGTAGGGCTATTTACTTCTAACACATTTCTTTCAGTTGCAACTTCCACAATAATTGACTAAATTAGATCAAATTAGAGGTGTTAATAAAAATTACTGTAGAAAAATTTTTATAGGAATTTGTCAGCTCCATTTCTAATTCTATGTTTTAATATAATCACAGTAATATTCTATGATGAGATGCTTTATAGTGTAAAGAAAACTCCTGTTTCATTGCCACACTTATTTCTTCAAAAATTATCATAAAATCCCAAGAAAATCTGCGGTAAAAAATTACAAAGAAAAGGGTACTGTACTGTTATGTTATCCTAGTTCTTTTTTATGACAGTGAATGCTAGATAATCTACTCACTGATGAAGAAGAAATTTGAAGCAACAGAAATGTGATTCTACAGAAGGATGCTGAGAATATGTGAGCAATGATGAAATTTTAAAGAAAATGGAAACAAAAAGGACACTTGTACTTAAGAGAAACAAGGCAGCTGAAATTTCTAGAGCACATAATGAAGGAAGTGGGTTTGGAAAATTTGATACTCACATGACAGATTGAAGGCAAGAGAGAGTATAAACAGCACACAACATATATAATTAGTGTGTGTAAATGGATAGGGTTTAAGAGAGATAAAAAAGACCAAAATTACTAGTAGCTACAAAGGAAAATATGGAGAACCATGATTGCCAACATCCTGAAGGGGCATTGGCATATAGGAAAAGAAGAATAATTAGCGGCTCATAAGAAATCAGCAAGCCAAGTTCTAGTTCAGTTAAATTTTGTTACATTCACACTTTCATACAAATACTCTTGGTAACATCTGGTCTGGTGCTTCTGCTATATATCTAGAGATTCTTGATAAAATCCCTAAAAGAAACTGTAATTTTACTGGTCGTGATTTGGCATCTTGGCTTCAGTTGCTTTCAAATAGAAAAAGGTTTCTCAGCTTTGAAGATGACTTCACTGCAGCTTCAAAAGCAACAGTGTTTGAATTACCTTCCTTGATGGATGGCAGTATTCAATAGGTCTTTGGTATTGTGGGGCTGCTAGTTAGTCTCCCTCTCAATGATGCTCCAGCTATATGAAGCTATAGGGTAATATCATTGTGAAAATTCCCAGCTAGACCTTCCTGGATCATGTGGGATATTTATGTATGGTCACTGACACAATCTAATGCTTGACTAGTGTGTCCTGTAGCTTCCCTGTGCTTTTTCTATAAATATTTTCATGGTAATTGTCCAAATGAGTTTTCCTCTGTGGTACCTCAACTGCACAAATTTTAGTACAGTAATAGATTAGCAACTATGTCTCAATGTTGAAAATGACTAGTTGTAACTGCAAGTTCTATGATAACATTTTCTCCTCTCACACTTCCTTCTTCTGGAGATTTCTTCTGGCTTCCTCCTTTCTTGCTAACTATAATCTTCAAAATTTTAAATTCATTGACAATCATGATAATCTGTCTGTTGTCCTCTCCATTTCTATCACACACAGTAACTGTTTGCATCTTAGCAGGTATTATCCACTTGATTGAACTGAAACAATATTTTTTTTTAAAAAAGTATAAATCTTTTCTCTCCACAGATAGGGGTTAAATAGAAAAGCAGATGGACTCTTCAAACTTAGTTGGTAACCAGTCTAGGAGAAAGAAAACTTTGAATTCCAAACAATATGTAATGATTGTGAACCACATACTCTGCAGCTAACAAAACACTCAATGACTCTATGATTCCAATTGTAATCAATCTGATGGCTGAATGGATATATATATATATATATATATATATATATATATATATATATATATGATTCATACCTATATATCTCAATCTCTTTGTATCTATTTATCTCTGTCTCTTCATATATATTTATTTCCATCTCTCCATATCTATTCATCTATATATCTAGCTATCTATCTATTTCAGTCTCTTTATATCTATCTCAGTTTCTTATCTATCTATATATCTGAGTCACTTCATTATACTTCATTATCTCTCTCTTCATATATATTTGAGTCTATTCATATCTATCTCTCTTCATATGTATCTACCTATCTATTTCAATCTCTTCATATTTATCTATCAATCTATGTCTCTTCATATCTATCTACCTATATATATATATATATATATATATATATATATGAGTATCTTCATATCTATCTATCTATCTGAATCTCTTCATATCTATGTCTTTTCATATCTATCTCTGTATCTCAGTCTATTCATATCTATCTATCTATCTATTATTCTCAGTTGCTTCATATCTATCTATATGTGAGAAAGTAAATAAATGAATGTCTGTATCGAACATTCAATGAAAGTGATTTAATATTGATTTGTAGTTGATATTAGACAGAATGTCAATAATGTTTTCAGTTGCATCTTTGCTAAAAAAGAGCTTTCTTGAGGGGAGATAGGAAATTATTTCAAAATATTTTTCAGTGCTTATCCACATATATCAATAACTTATATATATATATATATATATATATATATATATATATATATAAAGTATAAATTCTTAAAGATTATAAAAAATAAAGATACAAATAAAATATATATGTGTGTGGAGGCAGTGCATGTGTGTTCATGTATCTGTATCCATGTTATGATTGTGTATGCATGAACCTATGATTGTATACATATATATATATATATATATATATATATATATATATATATATATATATATATATGTGTGTGTGTGTGTGTGTGTGTGTAAGTATAAATGTGTGTCTGAGAGAATACCATATATATATATATATATATATATATTTCCTAAAATATATATATACACACACACACACACACATATATATATATATATATATATATATATATATATATATATATATTAAAAAGTTCTCAACACAACCAAGAAGCCCTTCCAAAAATCATTCTGTTGTTCGTTCATTCATTTGCTTATATTTTACTCTTAGTACTACTAATATGTACTAATATTTGTATATTAGTACATACTTCAATAAATAGTGATGGTATGATTAGCTGCTTCCATACAGGAAACATTTGCCATCCATAGGAAATCTTAAGATATTATTGATAGTCTGAAGATGTGTACATGAAATAAGCTTTGGAGTAAAGGGATGAAAAATGAAAATACTTTTGATACACCCAAAGAATAATAATAATAATAATAATATACTGTTGTCATAAGAAATCTTGTGATATTGATTGTCTGAAGATGCGTACATAAAATAAGCTTTGGATTAAAGATTTTTATAAAAGGAAAAACCTTTGATACAGCATAATGTAATACTATTATTATTATTATTATATATTGGAGTCATAATCTTTAGATGTGTATATAAAATAAACTTTGAAGTATTGGTCTGCAAAAAATTAAAATACTTTTGATATACCCTATTAAAATTTACACTTTATTGAATATTTAGTGATATCAATATACAGTAACAGAATCAATTTAAATGCAAACAGGTATATGTTTATAGTTTTCATGCATTTACTAACAGGCACACAAGATTTTTCTCAAAGATATCACAGTGCCTATATATGTGTGTCTTTATGTGCAAATCAGAAGGTAGAAGGAGAAAGAAAAAAATTGCACAGGAGCAGGAGATCTTACAAGAAGAATGTTGATTATTTGTCCTATGTCATATGTTAAGCTGGGGTATAGATCCAAATCTTTTCAATGCCAAGAAAATATCTCTTAAAAAAATGTGTAAAATAAAAAAAAAAAAGAATTCAGCTGAAATTTTGGGGTCTTTTTGTGAGGTTGACACAAGTGATAATTTTTCTTCCAATTTTTTTTATTCTTTATTCCTCACTACCGACCCCAACTCATTTTTTATCAGTAGGGGGCAAGTTCAGGTTGGAAGTTTTTCAAGAAATATTGTTCTGTCAATGCCACAATTATATTTTACCTTGTTTCTCTCAGGTCCTGTGAATGATTCAGATTTTTATTTACTCTTTTTGTTTTTCCTTGCATTTTTCTTCATTCTTAATTCTTCCTTTCACCCTTATTCACATAAACTTCATTTTTCTAGAATTTTCTTTCTTTCTTCTATGTTTCTTCCATTTTTTTTTTCTTGCTGTCCATTTTTTAATATTTATTTTTTTCTGTTTTTCTGAATTCTTTAATGTTTTCATGGTAATCATTCTTGATTCAATATTTCTTTCTCTCTGATAATTCACTTCATTCTCCCTTTTCTTTTTTGTCTTTATCTTTGTTTAAGTCATCAATTTCTGACAATTCCAGTTTCCTCTGATCTTTCCTTTTTTCTTCTCCTTTTCTTCAAACTTTTCTTCCTTTCTACCATTTTCTCTTACATTCTCTTTTTATCTTCCTTTTTTTATATTTTTCTCAATTTTTCCCTTTTTTTCTTGCTGTCCATTTTTTACAATTTTTTTTTTTTGATTTTTCTGTATTCTTTAATGTTTTGTTGGTTACCATTCTCAATTCCATATTTCTTTCTCTCTGATAATTCACTTCATTCTTTATTTTTTTCATTTTCCTCTTTTTATTAGTCTTTTGTTTGTTTCTTTCTCTTTAATTCGTCACTTCTTTATTTTGTTTCTGTCTATCCCTTTGTTTTTAACAATCCCAGTTTCCTTCCTTTTTTCCTATTTTTCTTTCTTCCCCTTTTTTTCAACCTTTTCTTCCTTTCTCTTTTTCATTTTTCTCTTTCATTCTCTTGTTCATTTCCTTTTTATTTTTCTTCGCTTTTCTTCTCTTCTTTTTCTACCTTTCTCTTTTCTTTTCTTCCTTTTATTCATTCTTCATTGTCTTTTTATTTCTGCTTTTCTTTTTATTATTTAATTATTTTTCAATTTTTTATACAAAATTTACATTCTATGATAAGTTATAACAAAAAGAAAAAGTTAAAAAAAAAAAACAGACATGAGTAAAAGTCTAAAAAAAAAACAAATAAATAACCCTTTTGAACAAGGACTGAATAAAAAAAAAAATGTCTGCCCAAATGAGCAAGGCTTAAAATAATTGTGATCTTTAGCTCTGGAATACTTGCAAGTTATTCCCAAATAGGTCTGTGAAATATGGGAATCTATGGAGGGGGTCTCCCCATCAAGAAATGAATCTAAGATCAGGAATTGAAAGAAAGAATGGTAAAAAATGGAGGAGAATGGCGCTAGTTGTACATATAAGAATCTTGAAGAAGAATGGTCAGAGAAACAAGAGAAAAAAAAAAGCATTTAAGTTCATTCATCTCTGACAGTAGCAGTTGTGTGCCACAGCTGTCATCAAAGAAATAACAAAGAATAAATGGAACAAAAGAAGAATAAAGATGAGAATAAAAAGCATATAAAATATATGAATTATAAGGAAAGAAATAATACGAAGAAGAATGAGCAAGGGAAAAAGCCATGAAGTTAAAGAAATAAAAATCAACAACAAAGAAAAAGAAAGGAAGCATAGAAAAGGAGGTATAAATGATGAAGGGGAATATGAAAAAATGGACATAAAAGAATGAAGTGAAACAGAAAAAAATAGAGAAAGAGAGAAGAGGCATTGGGTTAGAATAAAAAATATTAATCAATTATTTCCTTTTTTTTTATTCTGAAACCTATTTCACAGCAATTTTTTGATTGTCTCCCTTTAATTCTCATCATTTATCTGTCAGTTTTCACTGAGCAGACTCTGGCTTAAGATAATTTATATTCAGAGGCCGAAAGCAACTGTTCTCAAATAAGTTACTTAAATAACTCATATTCAAAACTGGCAACACGTTTTCTATATTTGTTAAGCATTTTAAAGGTCAGAAAGTGGGGGGGGGCAATTTTGAAGTGATATCAAATAAGAAATTAATCTTACCTCCAAATGTTAAAAATGATAAAAGTTCTTTGTTTGTTTCTTTAAATGAATATGAAACTCTTCCCTTATTTTGTGAACTTTGAAATTCTGATATGTTTCTCTAAAAGAAAAGAAGTCTTCTAATGTTCTAATCAGAATAAGATCTGTTGTAGGCCGGTGTATGCATTGAGAGAAAAACACGTGTGTCGTCTGAAATACCCACAACAAACATGGAGGACTCAGGATGTGAGTCCATGTAAATAAATGATAAGAAATGACACAAACCAATATATATGTACAAACAAATGATAATGTATCAATAACAAAGGTATACAAGCAACAAGACAATAATGTGTCTATCAAATGAATATGAAAACCTTTTTGGTTCAAAGTATGTGTAGTGAGTGAATGTGTATATGTACATGTGTGTGTGTCTATATATCTATTGTTCATGCATTTCCAAAAGGGAATGCATTCTCCACAAGATATTACATGTCGATGAATAAGCGAATAAGTTGAGAAGAAAGCAAGAAAAAATAACTCCGAGTATTGATAGTCTGGAGAGCATCCCCTAGGAGCAGTTTCGAAAATTAGGAGGAGTTAACCCAACAGATCTTACTCCAAGAATTTATTAAGTAGAATCAGTTATAATTTAATATTTTGAAGTTCACTGTCTATAAGAGTGAAAAATGTATAGGGAATGGCTTAAACAGCAATGATGTGGCTCTGCAATATCATTGTTAAGTAAAAGTGAATTTGAGAAGATTCTGCTACTGTTTCTTTCATCCCCACGCAGTTACAGCAAAAATGATATTAAGTAACAATTAATAAACAACCACCAATTAGCATTTTCAAAAAGAAATGCCAAGATAAAGAAAACATTATAAACAATGATAATATAAGTAGTTTCCTTATAAGGAAACATTTGATATTGACTGAGCAGCCAGTACTACTTTCAGTTGAATTCATAAAATCTTTGCCTTAAAATAATTCTTCAAGAAAATAGGTTTCTCAAGTCCAATAACTGTTATTGCTCTTTCCACTATTGGTAAGGACTTCTTTCCTAACTTTTTATTTAAGTATTGTAGAAGGTAACCATTTATTTAAGTAGTGTAGAAGGTATGGTGGACTATTGAATAGTGACTCAGAGAGCCAAGTTTGAATTCCAGTTGAATTTATTACATTCACTTAAGTACTAATACCTTTGGGAAAGTTATGAATGTTCTTCTTCTCCCACCAGCTATTGGTAAATAGCAGGACAAACCAGGTTCTATAGCCTTAGATGATCTACCACAGAAAGAAATGACAACCTACTGCTGGGAAAAATCTGGCTCGTCTGTCATGTATCAAAAGATGCATGATCATCTAAGCGTGTATCACGCATGGCACATAACTGACAACTGAGAAGGTCAACATTATATCATTATTTTCTCTTTCAGGTACATTTGATATCCATTTCAGTTGTTGCTGCTGTTGGTAGTCTTCAAGTTATGTGGTTTCTGTTATTTGGTACAGTTCTCTGTTTGGGATTATGTAGCACCAGTCCACAAGCTTCAAAGAAATGTGGTCTTCATCAAGATCCACAACCTTCACTCACACAAAGCCATTTTTAACCATTGATCTTAGAGAGTAGTTATATATAAATGACAGTTTAGATATTTTTGAATGGGTTTGGTGACATCCATATGAAAGTCTTGATCTGATGAGGCTATTTAAGAAGGTTCATGGTTTGGTTTTGTACCAATTTGCGATGTTGGGCAAAACTACCTCTCATGTGGCCTGTTCTATATTCAATTTCCTTATCTCCTAGACTAAATATGTTGCAAGTGAATCATATGCCAAGGTATTTGAAGTGTTTTGCATTTACTAATAGTAAATGCAAATTAAATTTATCTACATATACTCAAGTTGATATATTTAGTTTTTACATATGGAAAATAAATGTGCACAAATGAAGTTTTGTTGCAAAAGTTTTATGACAAAAATACATCAAAGACTGTAATACAAATGCTTGAACATCTTAGGAAATGCCAAATAGAAAAGAAAAGTGTTGTTAATAAACTTAGTGGATAGATATATACTTTAAAGTCAATAAAGGAACAAAATGCTTGGATCTTAAATGTTCTGTTATGTTTATGATAAAGGATGATGTATTGTTTTTGAAGAATATTAAAATGTCATACTGACATTCAAATACTGACTGACTTATGAAGTTCAGAATTAATTATTTATAGTTTTTAAGAAGTTCCAGAAACAACTGCTTTTGGAGTCAGTTTTTCTTATTTTTATTGGCTGGAAAATATAATTGGTTTGTATGGATTGGTCCGATTTTATTTTATGGTTGATATCCAATATTTATTTTGCTCTTTGCTCCTATTTATTTTAAAAAGCAATTTTGAGTACCTCATCTATAGTGTTATGATAGAAACTATTTTTTGGCTCATTTATAGTTACAAGGTGAACACTATTTTAGGGTCTCATTTGTATTGTTGTTACATTGCCCCACATGTTGCTGATGCTATTCTCTAATGGATGTGCAGTACTAATTAACTAATATACTTTTTTTCAAGAGTGATTAGTATAAGTTTCATATTGTCTACTATGTCATACAAACTAGTATATCATACGCATCCACAATTTAGCAAGTAGCAAATATTTTTCAAAGATATGCAATGAGTTATTATTATTATTATACCATGAGTTAATTAGACTAATATTCTCATCTTTGTTGTCTTTATCTCTTCATTTGAGCCAGTGCATTCTTTGGCCTTCCTCATTGCCTGAAATTTACTGATAAGTTATCATCTTAAATGGTTATTCAGGCTAATATGCTCATCCTTATTGGTTTTATTACTCTATTAGCATAGTAATCTTAAGTACCAAATACAGAGGGATTGGGGGGATATTTTTCTCAAATGTAATTAACAAAGGGCAGTCTAATAAAAGAGAAGGTCAGATAATCATTCAAAGGGTAGAAAATTTAGACTTTCAGTAAAGAGGAATTTTTTTGAAAAAGCATTAAATTTAGCAAAGAACGAAACATAGTTATTCTTGTACATTATTTTTTAAACAATACAATCATGAAAGCGTGCATGTAAAAACTTCAACCAACTCTAATTATTACTGTTTCCTGATTGAGCTCTGGGAAAAAGAGAAAAATTTAATAAACAGGACAGTGTTAATAACCTTTGTGTGGGGAGCTGAAAATTTCCACAAAAAAATATAAACTTTCAAAATTTTTTAAATAAAAAAAGAATATGGAAAATTTTGCACATATATATATATATATATATATATATATATATATATATATATATATATATATACACACACAAAATTTTCCTTGCTTTACTCCCTCTTATTCCTAAATACTCTCTCCCATTAGTATTTACTGTCTTGTTTAAAATGAATCACTCCAAATTGTTAATATTTACTCCTTGTTCATATTTACTCCTCCTTGTTCATATTTACTCACTCTGATTCATAATTACTCAATGCCTCTTATTAATATTTACTTCCTCTCATTTATGTTTCCTCCCTCTTGTTCATAATTACTCATTCTTTCTCATTAATAGTCACTCACATTTGTTCATATTTGCTCCTTCCCTCATATTAATATTTACTCCTGCAAATTCATAATTACTTACTTTCTCTTTTATATATTTACTCCCTAATTACTCTCTCTCCCTCACATGAATATTTACTTCTCCAGATTCATAATGACTCACTTTCATTCATATTTACTCCCTCTTGTTCATAATTATTCACTCATTCTTATTAATATTTTACCCCTTCTTATTCATAATTACTAATTATTTTCTCATTAATATTTACTGCCTCTTGTTCATAGTTACTCACACCTCTTGTTTATATATACTCCTTCAAGTTTATAATTACCCATGCCTTCTTGTTATTTTTTGCTCCCTCTAGTTTACAGTTCCTCATTTTCATTCTTTGACTTCATATTACTATCCTGTCTTTCTTTGTTTCTCTCTCTAACTTTTCTTTTTTTCTTTCTTAGTCTTTCTTTCTCTTGTCTCACATTCCCAATGTCTTTCTTTTTGTCTTTCTTCTCATTTTGTTTGATTTCTTTTGTCTTTTTTCATGGAGAGTGCAGTGGAAGGCATTATTATATATATATATATATATATATATATATATATATAAAACACATATTTGCATGTATATATATATATATAAAACACACATACATATAACACACACACACACACATATATATATTATGTTTCTCTTTTAATTCCTCATACTCATTTTCTTTCCTATTTTCACCTCTTGCTCTCTCTCTCTCTCTCTCTCTCATTTCTTCTTAACCAATGAATGATTAGAAGTAGACACACACCTTTCCACTACTCATACTCTGAAGGATGCTCTTAATACTGAAAATCAAGCAGGAAAAAAAAAGATCTCCAGATTTTCTTTGAATCTTCTTCATAAAGTGAATCTGGCAAAAATACCAAAATTGGACCTCTGGTATTCCATTGTCTACCACATAGATGAATAGCCCTAAGGGGTTGTGGGGAAAATTGTCTGAGTCTCCCAAATCTAAGACAGGCAACCAGTCAGGCTTCCCTGATTTCCCTTCTAAAGCGACACGGGGTGTCCTTGAATATAATATTATCCTTAAGACATCATTTTATGCTGTTCACTCATACTGCTCTTCCTCACCCACATCACTAATGCCACAATTCTCAATGATACATCACTTTTGCTTCAGCTTTACCAGTCACTTTAAGAATGTTACCACTGAATCTACCTCACAAATCATTCTACCTCACAAATCTACCTCAGAAATCATTCCGTCATTTTGTTTTACCATGTTTCTATACTCTACCACATATCCAAGTACAGGGTTGGTACACATGGAATAAAATTCCAATAACCAAAAACACTATTCTTAAAAGAGTGCTCAAGACCAAGTAGAGCTAATAATATTTATTCAAATTTATAATATATGCATGTTATGAGGTCACTATAAAAGTTGCAATTTTGTTCATGACACATTTGGTATCTTATCAAGTGATGATGTTGAACCTTGATAAGACACCAGAAGTGACAAAACAAAATTGCAACTTTTATAGTGACCTCATAACATGCATATATTATAAATTTGAATAAATACTCTACAGCATATAATTTTAACCTTTTCAAAAGGGGTTCTATAGCTACTGACAGGATTATGCTTATAGTAATAGATAGTGTAGTATCTGCTCTACTCATCTCTAATGGTAATATTATAAAACTGCCATTCGTCCATGCATTGAATACTGCTATCAAATCTGGTCTGGTGCTCCTACTACTTATCTCAAAATTCTTGATAAAATTCAAAGAAGGGTCTGTCATTTAATCAATCCTGACTAGGCATCTCAGCTACAGTCACTTTCCCAACCACATGAAATGGCTTCCTTCTGTCTTTTCTACAAATATTTTCATGGAAATTGTTCTGATGAGCTGTTTTGGCTCTCTCACCTTCAGTATGTCTTATGAGTATCAAATTCTCCAAGCCCTCTTTCCTCATTACATATCCCAGAAATTTACACAATTTTATTAAGTAAGTTTCGCTTTGCTCCTCTTGCCTTCAGTATGTCTTGTGAGTATCAACTTCTCCAAACCCTATTTCCTCATTATGCATCATAGAAATTTCAATTGTCTCTTTCTGATTTTGACTCTAATGGTAATATTATAAATCTACAATCCATCCATGCATTGAATACTGCTACCAAATCTGGTCTAGTGCTCCTAATACTTATCTCAAGATTCTTGACAAAATTCAAAGTAGGGTCTGTAATTTAATTGATCCTGACCTGGCATCTTGCCCAACTACCTGGAATTGCTTCCTTCTGTCTTTTCTACAAATAATTTCATGGAAATTGTTCTGATTATCTGTTCTCATTAGTACCACGACTGCATGAGTTTAAGCATTCTACCAGATTGAAAACTATTTGAGAAATCTTATTAAAGAAAAATATGTGCTGAACTTTGCCTGATCATTGACGCACTCCATTGGTAAGCACATTGGATCTAATTATGATTACTCCTGCTAAGGGGGATACAGGTTCAAAACTTGTCAGGGAGTGCATATTTTTTTTTAATAAAATTCCTCAAATATTCAGGCAGGTGCACAAAAATAAATATACTGCTTAATAAATAAACAGAGAATCCACTCAAATATGGGTATCCACTAAAAATAATGTTTAAGTAATAAAATCTGTTAGATAATAAATAAAATAGTTCTTTAGAAATTGCTTTGTTTACATAACGATATGAAACTGAGCAGATATGAATATTTCAAGTGTCTGAGAAACATTTGCATTTATAAGACACAATTCAACTTTGCTTGATCATCAACACACTCCATGGCCGATATGGAAATTATTCGAAAAATCTAATTAAAGAAAATTATCTAAAACACATTGGATATAACAATAGTTTCTCTTGCCAAGAGAGACACAGGTTCAAATCCTGCCGGGGAGCACATATTTTTCTTTAATAAGATTTCTCAAATATTCAGGCAGGTACACAAAATAAAAATACGGTTTAGTAAATAAAATCTGTCGGATTAATAAATAAAAATCCATCACTTCTTTCTCATATATATATATATATATATATATATATATATATATATATATATATATATATATATATATGAGAATGTTACATAGGAATCACTGTACAAATATTCATTCAGTACTGTATGTATGTACTTGTTTATGTTATTAATTTGCCTTGTTCCAAACATTTTTTTGTTTCTTACATTGACTGTTTGACAGGTGTCTACTTTTGTCTTAGAATAGATTATCTTGTATCTCTAATAAGCAGTTAAAAATCAAAAAGTAAAAGAACCAATTGTTTCTGAAGAAAGTTGAGGCATAATTTCCCAATATAATACAGCTTTGCAGTCTGCCATTTTACTTTGCTCGTTCTCATCGCTGTCCTCTTCTGCATCATCTTGCATATCTTGATTCTGAAATTCTATTTCTCTTTCTTCTCAACCTCTTCTCTGCTCATCCACCACAACCTTCATCCTCATGGCAAACAGTTTTGATCTTTCCTGAGTGAAGTTACTGGAGGAAAATTAAATAAAACTTGGAAATTTTTGCTGAGCATCATTGATGCTGATAAATTCAAATTAAATATCAAAACAATTCATATGTTGTTTACGTGGAAAGAGTAGCTTCTTTCTTGGACTCATATCCTCGTCTTTACCTTGGGAAACCTGGTTAATATTTCTTCTTATTATTATTCTTTTATATTCCATATCCTTTCAGGATGTGAATAATCATAGCTCTCCACGACTTCCTGTAATTCGTAGCACTTGGTAATGTTTGTGTCTTTGATCCCATTCCCTGTTCTGCTATTCATTTACACAAGATTTTTAACTAGTTTACTCACTGTTTCCCTCTGGCTCTCTTGCCTTCAGTATGTCTTATGAGTATCAAATTCTCCAAGCCCACTTTCCTTATCACATATCCCAGAAATTTATACAGTTTTATTAAGTTACTCACTGTTTCCCTCTGGCTCTCTTGCCTTCAGTATGTCTTGTGAGTATCAACTTCTCCAAACCCTATTTCCTCATTATGTGTCCTATAAATTACAATTGTCCCTTTCTGATTCTAAGTATGACTCCTTTTTATTTCATTTCCTTTAAAATGTTCTTGTTGTTCACACATTCTTTTCATGGTATTCTCAGAATTCTTTTGTAGAACCACATCTCTGCTGCCTCTTTTTTTTGTCTATGAGGAAATTATCCAGCATTCACTGCCATATAAGAGGATTGATATTACATAGCACTTCAGTAAATTTTCCTATTTCTTAATACTTTGTTTAGCATTTGAAAAGCATCTTTCACTCTTCTTATGTGCCATTCGATTTCAGCATTACATTTCCCAGATAGTTAAATTTCTGTACTTGTCTGATCCATAAATAAAGAATTCTGTTTATCAGAACCAGATAATTTGTTGCCTTTCTCACAATATCTTGAGAAGGTGGTATCTAAGACTTTCCTCCCCATGTGATATCTCACCTTCAGTTTCTTTGCACACCAGGTCTTTCCAGGTTTGTTTACACTGGTGTGAATGAAAATTGAATAGAGTGGGCAGAAGCTGACCAGTCAGTGAGAAACAACCCAAGGGACCCAGTTGTATATTCAGACACAAAGAAAAAAATATTACAAAGGAAAATTAAAATTAAGATGAAAGAAAGATGAGTCAAAACTTAATAAATGACAATGCTTCATATAATAAATTCTGATAGTTTAAGACTATTGCGACTCGGTGTAAAAGGAAAAGCACTAAAATGAAAGAAAGCCAAATCAATAGCTTCATCTATCGCAAGGAAAGTTGGTTCTTTATGTCATTCAGGAAAGTTTTTCTCGTCTGAGTTCATCCTTCAAATCTACAAATCAACCATCCATCATTGCATGGAATATTGCTGTCATATATGGTCTTGGGACCCTGGTGTATGTCTCAAGGTCCTCGACAAAATCCAGAGATGAATATGCAATGTGATAGGTCCTGATTTGGCATCTAGTCTACTGTCACTTTCTCACAGACATGCTGTGGCCTCCCTCTGTCTTTTCTACGAATATTTTCATGGCAAGTGCTCTGACGAGCTACTTTCACTGGTTACCAGAGTGCATGAATTTAAGTGAGCTACTAGGCTGACATCTCAGTCCCACCCTTTCACTGTAAAACGGTTAAATGTAACCATCTCTTCTACTCAAACAGCTTCTTCTCTCGTACTTCCTGTCTGTAGAATTCCCTTCTCCTTGCTTGTTTCCCCAATAACTATAACCTTCAAATATTCAAGTGTAATGTCAATTGACATCTACTATCTTGACCTTGTTCCCTGTTCTTTTCTGCATCTTTTCCTCAAACACACCTCTTTACTCTTGTTCTCAATCCTCTGTAACCCCTTGTGTGCTAGTGGCACTCCTGTTTTGCTTGACGTGAATTGCTTTAAAAAAAATCAAATATTAATAATTGACAATGGTTTATCTGTGAAATTCAGACAAGTCTATTATAACATAGCATCAAAGCAAGAGAAATAAGACAGAAGTCTAGTCAAAACTTAGTATATATTTGACAATACTTCACCTAATAAAATATAAAAGTGATAATAAGATTCTGAAATTGTTTATTTGAAAAGAGCAACATTTTTTAATTGATTATTTGAATGAGTATCTTCATTTTTATTATTTTTAACGCAATGACAACCAACATCCATAGGAGCATTAGAATTGCCACATTTGATTGATTCATTTTGTGGTTTATCAACCCGTTATAGATTATTTAATATCAGAAAATGCCTCTTGTTTGAGAATCACATTAATATATTAATTTAAGTCTTAGCAGATGCTTCATTTCCAAGTATACCAATCTGACATGGTGACAAGCAAGGGGTTGTTGCAGATGCCTACTCAGGCACTATTATGTTTCTTCAACACCCACAGGTTATAGTTTCTGGGTGTAGAGCATATAATCTGGTGGGATCAAGTCAGTATGCTCAAATCTTCAATTATGACGTCTTGTGATTTTATGATATCATAACCATTGACAACTTCTGAACAGTTTTATTGGCTTGGCTACTGATTACCAGGCACATAGTCCTGGAGGTAGAAAACAACTTGAATAAAACAGTTGACTAAATGGAATTATTTCTAATTGACTAAAATAACAATGCAGTCTCATCACAATATTTTGTCAAGTACACCTCGGGCCTCTTTGAATAAACAGATCACCATAATTGAACTATTGTTACTACTTTATCTATCGTTAATTGTAATTAGGTTGGATATAAATGCTTGTTGAAGTCAAGTTTAGAACAATAATAGGTAAAGATATCTTATTTAGGTTATTAGTTCTTATTCTTGAGTTTTCTTTTAATTCATTCTTCACCATCATAATTATCAGTACCATATATGTTTATTTAGTCAACTATTTTATTCATGTCTTCATATCCCTCCAGGACTCTCAGTCTGGTAAACAATAGTGAAGCCATTTCATCTGTCCAATTTCATTCACAAAGCTTGAAAGTTCAAGGTATTATGATAAACTACGTCTGGCAGCAAGGCCTCTGATCAGGAGATTGGAGGTTTTGTGAAGCATGAAACCACCTTTTAATTGGTGTTTTCAGATCTGTCTTCACTTGGGGTGGTAGCACCTGGTGGGGTCCAAGCTTTAGGCAAGTAATGAGCCCCCCAAACAAAAATCAACAGTACATTTTTGTGGTGGGATTGCCAACAATACATTTTATGATCTACAAAATATATATCTAAAAAACATACCTTTACTCTGAAAGAATAAAATTTTGTACAAAATATTTGGATTTCAGCATTGAGTTGCCCATGGAGGATAATGTGCTACTAAATATAATCAACCAACCAAACAACCAATATAAAAGAACACTTTCATGATATTAGTCCATATAATATCCTATAATTACGTAAAGAAATTAAAGTGCATTATTCCAAAATATAACTTCAACAAAACTACAATATAAAATACATATATCACCACCTCTAATAATTATGTCCTCACAAACATATATATGTATAAAAGCTGAGTATCATCTACCATGTATTCAATTGTGAAAGTGTATTATTCCAAAATATAACTTCAACAAAACTACAATATAAAATACATATATCACCGCCTCTAATAATTATGTCCTCACAAACATATATATGTATAAAAGCTGCGTATCATCTACCATGTATTCAATTGTGAAAGCAGAATAACATACATGACATTTTTATTACTTCAAAGCTCCCAAGAAAAGTAAATTTCAGCATTAAATGACCCATAAGGAGTTGATGTGCCGTTAAACAAACAAACAAATCAATCAATTATGAAAGCAGAATAACATATGATAAAACAGGATTTTGCTCAATAAACTGAGTGACAGCATTTCACTGGACAATAGAAAAATATTCACTGAGAAGAAATTTCACTCAATGTAAATAATGACTAACAGTTAAATCCATTTTGGCAGGAAGGGAGACAAGCCTGCTACTGCTACTGCAACTGCTTAAAACACATCCATTAAGCTGAGGAGTGAGTGTCTAATATGTTCAGAAATTTGTTACTCAAGGCTCACAAGAAAATTAAATTTTGGCATTAAATGACCCATAAGGAGTTGATATGCCATTAAACAAACAAATCAATCAGTTAAGGCTGAGATCAACCTGTGATATGGTTTTCAAGTACCTCCCAATCATGCTATATACTGAGATAGTTTCCTCTGTCTAATATTATCAAGAAGTCAAATTCTTGACAAACTAACAATGCTGAGATTTGAACCCGAATTTCATGGTTAGGAGACTAACAGTCTAACCACTTGACTATATTAATTCTTTATTAGGTAATAAATAAGCCAGTTGATTCCTCAACACATTCAAAACACATTCAAAAAGAAGCGTAAGCCTACTTTTGAGCCACTGATCTCTCACAAACATAAAACTCTTCTCAATCTACTGAAGATTCTCTAAATCACTAGTCAAGTGTCTTGCTTATATCTTTATACATTTATTCAATTAGTTTTATAGTTCCTGGTGTATGTTGCATACCCAAGATAAGTATTGGCTAAGGATGATAGCAGGTCAATGAAGACGTGATCATGTCCTCAAAATTAAGATATATTGTTCTCTGTTTGAAAATATGTACATTTTTGTAGCGTACATGGAGCAATCAGTAAATATTAGCTGATGATGATAGGTCTACTGTCAAAACAGGATCCTGTTCCAAAAATTGAGATATATTGTCCTCTTTTTCAGAAGTATATATGTTTGTGTAGAAAATGCAGAGAAATCAATAAAAACTGGCTGGCGTCGATCGTAGAGCTATCAAGACATGATCATATTTCAAGAATTGAGACATATTATTCTCTTTTTTCAGAAATGTATACACATATATACATGACATAAACATGAAAATCAATGTGATGCCGGCTGGGGATGATAACGAGTATATCAAAGCATGATCATGTTTCAGAAAAATGAGACAAGTTGTTCTGCACTCAAGAAATATTTATAGGAATTGAGTAGAAAAGATTTGTTGGATGGAATAGCAAGTTAGATAAAAAAAAAAGATGTTGAAGAAAGAATGCCACTGTGCCAATATGTAAAGCCTCGTATAAAAAATTCAGAGTGTTGGACGTTACACGGTTCTGAATTGTCAGGAAAATCACAAGAGAGGAATAAATTAACTCTTTCTGTTAAGTCGGAAGAAATTTAGCATAAAATCAGTTTCACAATTCTTGCCTATCTCCAATGTCCAAATAATCATATTTAAAGTGAAGTGAATATGGGAGGATATGATATATGTATATACTCTATATATCAGATCTCTTCTATGTGCTATGTGTGGATGTCGGTGATCATGACTTTTACTGTTGTCATATTTTGGTAGGAGCTACCCAGTCCTCACTTTCCAGTCTTGATGGAGTTCAAAACCGTCTCTGAGTCCTTGTGGGTGACAAATTATTTTCTAAGCTCCAACCTCTCACCCAGGCAGGACACTGCTCTATCACTACTTCAATGGCGCTACATTCATGGATTCTGCCAAGTCTACCCTTCACAGATAGGATCTGCCATGCCACTTTGTAGCAAACATATTCCATATTCCATTGGTGAGAAGTAAGTTCCATTCGAACAGCTTCTTGCTGTAAGGCACTGCTCTATGGAACAAACTCCCAAGAGGATGTTTCCCTGATCAATCTTAACCTGTTCAAGTCTAGAATTTACTGTTATCTTCCCCTCCTACCCATATAAACCATGCCTTAATGTAACCCTTTACCTTGAGTGGCCGCCAAGCCTTGCACAGGGTGAACCTTACTGCAAAAAAGAAATTTTCCTTTTTTCTTAATATTTTGCTTACCATTTGGAAGGCATCTTTATTCAAAGTGAAGTGAATATAGAAGGATATGATATATAAACTCTATAATTAGACTAATAGTGGGTAATTGAATGACAAAATAGAAAAAAATTCTTTATAATAAATTTCAAAAGGACTTCATCAGACTAAAATAATGTTCTTATTGATGGAATTCCATATGTTTCTTCTATGTGGTGTGTCGCTTCAGAACATGTTTCCTTACAACCTCCTGTCCTTTTTAGCCCTTAGTAAAGTTTGTCTTTTTGCTATATCTCTGAATCCCTGTTCTGCCAGCCATTTACATCAGCTTATAAAGTAGGTTATTCATTGCTTTCCTCTATCCGCTGGCCTTCAATATGTCCTGTAAGTGTCAAATTTTCTAAGCCCTCTTTCCTCATTATTCACCTAGAAATTTCAATTAACTCTTTCTGATTCTAAATATAATTGTTTCCATTTTCCCTAAAACTTCCTCGTTACTCACATGTTCACTCCATGGTATTCTCAGCATCCTTCTGTAGAACCACATTTCTGTTGCTTCAAGTCTCTTCTTCATCTGGGAACAGAAATATGGTTCTACAGCAAGATGCTGAGAATTACAAATCAGCACCCCAAAAGTTGGCTATATTTTGATCATCACTTGTATGACAAAATATTTAGGCCTGAGGATACTGGAATGCATGAAATAATTTATGGAAAACTCTTTCAACTGTCCACAAGCAAAACAATGTAATCAGATACAACTGAGTTAGCAGGAGTGAGAAAGCATTTCTCTTGCCCTGGTAACCCAATAAATTGACCCAAAGATTAGCTTGCCTTATACAGTACAATACTGTGGAATGGGCAACAAAAGAATAATGTGTTTCAATCAGTCAGTCAGCCATCTGGTTGTCCAAGATTCACTTCTGTTTACAGCATTTTGGCAGATAAGAGAAAAAGTAAAGGGGGAAAAAAAGCGGCAGTGTGTTAGGGATTGAAGATCAATAACTCTATGATCCATGATCCAAGGATCTTTCTACAGAAAGAAATCACAAAGAGGCAATAGCAGAATAAGAACAACTTGCCCCAAACAACGTATGCCATTCTTGTGAAAAATGCACACTTGATTAAGCAATCTCAATTGAAAAACTTTATTCATTGCTCTCCTTGTGAAGCTCTTCATTTTATTGGTCAGCTTGTTCCCAAAGGGCAAATGAACGGTCAGTCAGCAATTCCTTATCGCCAACTGTGTTTGTGAATTTAGCTGTGTGATTTGCTCCTCATTGTCTATTTTTGATTAGTCACACTGTTATTTGCACAGGGATTGTAAACTTGTAAAAAGTTTCATTCAGAAAATTTTCCTTTCCTTTATTTAAAGAATGTGTTGCATGAAGTAGATTACTTTCTTTGTGCACCTGAAGGGATGATGGCACAGCTAAACCTTTCTATATCAAATTCTTCAAAGCAACTTTTAATTTTACTTTAAGTATATCTGCAGACCCTTGATCATGAGATCTTTTTTCATGTATCCTTGCTCAATTGTGTTAACAGGGCTAAGTCAGAGGAGAGATTAGCTATCAGGTCCTTGCCATGTAGATTTTTGCAGGTGCACCTATAACTCATAATATTAGTGGCTGTATTATCTGCATAGATATTCACTAAAGATCTGAGTATGTTTTTAGGCATATATTTGTTCATTGACAGATTTATCAGGCTCAAGCTCAGCACTTCATGATCCGAATTTCATTTTATTTCATTCTTGAAATCATTTTGTTTATATTTCAATTTATTTCCACTTTCCAAAAAGGATCAATAGCTCCTGTATCTATTTTTTATTTTTATTTTTTTTATTTGATGGCTATTATCATTTTTCTATGGGGTGTGGCCAATTAGAATGTTCGCTCTCTGAACATGAAAGTATGGGAGTTGAGAGTTAATCACTGCTGATACCGCTTGTGTCATTGCTGGCTGAAGATGGAAGCATCTTAGTGTCACTCCTGATGGTCTGGTTATGCTTGCCGGCTGTGGGCTCTGTTACTAATGTCAGCTGAGTTGGATCTGCCTAAGTACGTGAAATCAGTGTTGGCTTTTATAAACAGTGACTCAGAAGAGGTGCTGTAAGAACAGTGAAAAAAATCATTAATTGATATGTATTCAAAAGCTGATTGAACAGGAAAAATATTTCATGACCTAAGTACTTTTTATGGTATTCTGGAAGTGGGTATGCAGAGCTGGACAAAATTAAGGTCTGGTTTTGTCATATAAGCTGTAGATTCTGAAGTAAGCACTTCCTTTTTAGTTAAAGAATTGAGGTTCCATCAGAGTATAACAGATTTTAATTAATTTTAACACATTTTTTAATGACTTAAGATATTGGACAATTTTTTAAAGGCTTAAGATATTGGATATTTTTTAAAGGCTTAAGATATTGGACAATTTTTTAAAGGCTTAGAATATTGGACATTTTTTAAAGGCTTACAATATTGGACAATTTTTAAAGGCTTAAGATATTGGACAATTTTTTACAGAGACACAAATCTCTAAGAAATCATTTTTTTCTCACATTCCTACCAATTAAGATCTCCAAATCCCAAATATAATTTTTTTTCTAAGTTTTCAGAGGTGGTTTCAGTTTGCTATGTAATTCATTGTAAAATTGATCCACTATGCAAGGTAAAAACATAAATAAAAAATAAGTAAGGAAAATAATTGATAATAATAATAAAGGAAAAATATGTTTTTAATTAATATTTCACAGGATGTTTGAAATTATTTGGAATTTTACATGTAAACATTATTTTAGCACAGCACAAGTAATAGCTAATTAAGAATATGTTTACATCATATATTAACTTTTCTTATTTTGACTTGAAATTATTTGAAATGTTGTATTTATAGGTTTAATCATATGGTATGAGTAAATTTTTTGTTTTTTTTTTTTTTGGCGGGATTATCTCACTGACAAGTAAGGGAGAGGGGAAAGGAAAGACAGTTTCAAGACTTGCAACGAAAAATCTAATGTTGCTTACAAGCGAAGTCATCCTTGTAATGGTAACAAAAGTCAAATGACTAGTAACACTCAGTACTCTCCTCTGCATAACAAGTGAGCTCTACAAAGGATCTGTAGAGGAAAAAAAACTTTATTTGCGACTGTAAGTAACACCTTTTAAACTCTCAAGGTCTCGACGAGGCCAGAGTGTCTATAAAAATTGTCAATCCTTTGGCCCTGGTTCACCGCCGCTAGAGCACATACTTCCCCCTCCTGACCTACCCTCGGTGAGTACAATACCTTGTTTTTTTTTTTAGTCACCACAATTTACAATGGTATTAAAGTAGCAAACTCACTCCTCACTTAAAATTTAGAAAAGTTGCAAAAGAAAAAAAAATTATAGACATAATCTCGTATGCTTATTCAATAAGAATATGAAAAAAGAATTATTTTTTAAGTGTGTATATCTTATTTACACTGTTCAGACTGTTGTTCTCATCTTTGTTCCCATATTCATGATATTTCAGCTGTTGTACACTCCAGCCTTCTTCAGGTGATTGGAATTTCAAACCAAACCACTTATTTTGAAACTAAACAAAACAAAGAGTTCAGTTTGAAATTCCAATCACCTGAAGAAAGCCGGTGCATGCAACAAACAAAACACTGTGAATATAGCAATGAGGACAACCATCCAAACAATGTAAATAGTATAAAAAATATAGACAAATAATGAGTATATTTTTGGAGATGTTTTTCTTTAGAAATGTACATCATTGTTTCAGTACTAATTTAGTAAGAAAAAGAATTAAAATATCCCAGTTGTATATAAATTGTTATGTTACTTCATGTTACTTTCAATGCATTTTTATCTGATGATACCATCGCATCAACAAACCATGTCAATTTCAATTACCAAATTGTCTTATATATTTCCCATATTAAGACTCTTAAAAATGCTAGTACAAGTGTTAGTACTATAGTATGATTTAATGAATGCAGATATTAAAAAAGTATTTTCTCCATGTTGTGTCGGAAACCTACCACCCCTCTTGAAGATGAACTTGTCTGCGTCTGTGAACAAAGACTTTAAATAGTGGCATGTCAGTTGACATGGGGAAGATAGATAGACAGAGAAGTTCTTAGCTGAGCTAGTTATTGGCTACTCAGGTGATTTCTGTACCTTTTTACCAACCTATTAAAACCCTTTTTATTGTTACGTGTTATTTGGCGTTAGTCTCTACTAACCCCAAATCAACATCATAGCACTCCATTACCTATATAGACAGAAAATACTAAAAGTATATATAGGAAATAAGCGGATAGAAAAATTTCTCATTTACACTTACAGTAACAGATATAGTGAATATGAACTCAAAAACTAGAGCACATTATTTATATATGTACTGTTCGAAAACCTATATAAAATATTAATGCCATATATGTGTCTTCTGGTTGTTGCAAGTTCAATTGCTGGACCTGGTCATGCTGATGTCCCATCATCTGGTTCAGTGGTAGAAATGGACAAGTGACACAAAGGTGAACAAGACTGATGAGTATTAACTGATATGAATTATCCCCCCTTAAGCAGGAAAAGTGGAATGAGAACAAGCTATGTCTGTGGATTGAATAAAGGATTCAGTTCAGACTTCCAAGAAGGTTACTGAGTACAGAGACAGACACTTCAAAATGGCCGGAGGGCACCATGTCCAAAACGTTTTGAATATGACAATCAAGTTGAACACACTGTTCCAAATAACAAAGCATATAATAATGATAATTTCTCATTTCAAAATTTCCAATAAATATTATTACTCTCTCTTTCTTTCTCTCTCTCATATATATATGTATATATATATATATATATATATAGAGAGAGAGAGAGAGAGAGAGAGAGAGGGAGAGAGAGAGAGAGATTTGCGTATGATAAAAAAAAACATATGTATATGCACATATACTTGCATGTCCATATATATTTCTTTCTCAGGTGTTATAAAAACAGGTTTACATAGAAGAGCTATTAAGTACGCATTAGTGAATATACATAATATCCAACATCGATAGCATGACTCGGAGTTTCATACAAATGTGCAATCTTCAGGTACTAAAAACTTACTCAGTAAAGACTGCATGAAACTTCAAGCTATGTTATCAATGTAGGATATTATATATATTCACTAAAATACACACACACACACACACACACATATATATATATATATATATATATATATATATATATAATGCTGTTTAAAATTTGCTAAATTTATGGGGAAGAAAGCTTATAGATTTTCTTGTCTCCAATAATCTTAAGCTCATGGCAGACACTTTTCAATCTTGATTCCTATGTCTACATTATATATAAAGTATCATACATTGAGTACTGGGTGGTGCTCCGCCCCCAACAAAAAATGTATATTTCTTATTAATATGAATATATATGATAGTTAAGGCTGGACAGTTTCCTCAAAGATGAAGAACAGACTTCATGCAACAGAAATCTGGTTCTACAGAAGGATGCTGAAGATACCAGGATATGATTATAACAAAGTCTTAGAGAAAATTTTTATTTTATTTTTTATTTTTAATTGGGTGCATGGGTTGTGTGTATAGTTACAGGGATGTTTTATTTTCCGAACAGTTAGCACCTTATTTTCATAGCAATTGCTCTGACAAGCTTTTTTCCATAATGCCCGACTACATGAATTTAAGCATGCTACTAGATTGGCATCTAGGTCCCACCCTTTTACTGTTGAAGTAGCTAAATGCAACCAGCACTTCTACTCCAACAGTTTCTTTTCTCACACTTCCTGCCTGTGGAACTCATTTCTATTTACTTGCTTCTCTAATAACCAAAGTCTTCAAAAATTTAAATGTAATGTCGATTGCCATCTACTAGAATCTTGTTCATCTTTTGCCTTTTCCTCAATCCTCGCTATATTCATTCTTTTCTATCACTTTTACTCCATGAAACCCAATGTGTACTAGTAGCATTCTCGCCTTGCTGTGTGTGTGTGTGGGGGGGGTGAAATGATTAATATATATATATATATATATATATATATATGATAATAATAATAAAAAGGCTTAAACACTAATATTCCATGGTCATAATTTATTCCATTGGAATCATAAATAGGATCCAATTCATCAAACCTACATATTGACCTTTTTGAATTTTAGGTCTAATGAATTGGATCATATTTACGATTCCAATGGAATAAATTATGACCATGGAATATTAATGTTTAAGTCTTTTTATTATATCCTTACTCTGTCCTGGACATTGAGTTCTACTTGGATTCTATCCTCTTGGAATTATTTTTTTTTTTATACAAATGTATGTGTATGTATGTATGTATATATATTTATATATTTTGCATATGTATGTGTATATTTACCACTAATATTATCTATATATTTTATATATATATATATATATATATATATATATATAAGGTGCAATGTGTTAATTGTCAGCATTTTATATTTTTTATTTCACACATGTACATTGTTTGTTTTAATTTTATTGACTGCATAGTATGGTAAGGTCAGTTAGGCACCACCTGTGAGAAAAAAAATGTACCATGACACAATTCACTTTGCCAGAAATTGGGAAATGGCATGCAGTACTGCTTGGCATTCACACCAAAAGCTCCAATATGAACATTTTAGAGTGTTTGGGTCTCAATTTGTGAACAATGCAGAGAATTCAGAAAGAGGTGGATGAGTCTAATGGTGATTACGAAGATATGGCAGTTTGGAAAATTTACTTTGACCATAAATTTCAGGCAGGATAAGATGATGAACACACAGAACAACCACTAGCTTACTGTTTCCCCAAAATATGTACCAAGAGTGATGAAAATCAAATATCCAATCAAGATCATAGTGTTTGGAGTAATCATTAGTGATGGTGACATTATGCCTCCATTCATCTTCCCACAGGGCCTCAGACTCAACACTGAGGCCTACATCAAGTGACTTGAAGAGGTAGTGCTGCCCTGGATCAAGAGGGTGGCTGAAGGAAAACCCTATGTCTGGCAACAGGACTATGTACTATGCCACACAAGCAGGAGAATCCAGTCATGGCTGTCAGACAATTTCTGCAACCACATCACCCCTTACATCTGACCTCCTAACTCCACTTATGTATGAGGAGCATTCAGTTGAGTGAGAGACCAACAAATCTCCTTGTAATACCAAAGATGAACTGAAGGAAAGGATTATTGCAGCATTCATCAACTAAAACAAGAAGACCATCCAGAAGAGATGCAGGAGATTCTGAAGTCATCTGGAGGCTGTGGTTGAAGCCAATGGTGACTTTATGGAATAAATTTACTCTTTAGTATTTAAAGATAGTTTTGTGTAATTTTGGTAAATGTATCTGTTAAAATGAGATATCAGAGTTATTTTCATTTTTTGTTAATTTAGTCAACAATTTATCCATCGCACTCTGTATATATGTGTGTGTGTGCGTTCTGCAGTAAGAGTTCCGATACTGCCATAGAACTGATTGTCTAAGCAATGTGGAAGTTAATATCCCTCCATTGAAAATATTAATACCCTCCTACAAAAATATTAATTTCCTCCACCAAAAATATTAATTTCCTCCACCAAAAATATTAATATTTCCCCACCAAAAATGTTAATATCCACCACTGAAAATATTAATATCTTCCACCAAAAATATTGTAATCCCCCCACCCTGAAATATTAATATTCCCTCCACCAAAAATATTAATTTCCACTACCACTGTAAATATTAATATCCTCCATAAAAAAAAATGAAGAACTGTAAATGAGGTAGACCTTATCTGAAACCTAAACAAGTTATTGATTATTGATTATTGATTACTCTTTTCCCCTTTACTTCAATTTACAACTGCATATAAGGCTAAAAGCCATTTTCAGGTAATGTGGCCCCCAGCTAAACCTTCAGAATAAAATCTTTTTTGTAAGATCATTAACTGATATGTATTCAAAAGCTCTCTATACTTAACTATTTTGCTCATTTACAGCTGCCAGTAAGAAAAACCAGTTCATATCCAATCTAATCTGAACATAGAATAACCAGCAATTAGTGAAAGATATATAGTAAAAGATGGATTGTTGATTATCTTAATTGCCTTATTTGGTATGCAATTCAGGATAGCAATAGCTAAGGGCAGGTAACTCTTAATATGCAAACGAAAGTTCTACAATAGATATAATGTTTTTCTTTTTTCAGTTTTTTTTCTCAAAAAAATTGTTACTTAAAAAGCAGGAATGGCTCAAGAAACAAGAATTTATTTGCATCTGTTAGGTGTGTATGCTTTATTTTTTTTAAGCTGGGAAAAATAAGGAAAATTGATGGCTTTTATTTCTGGCAGAACAGGGAAAGACGAAATAAATAATGTTTGCGATATTTTGCCCTCGGGCTAAGATTTTCCGAAAGAGTTTTCAGATTTCCTTTCCTGGAATTAAGACCTTGTTCTTTTTTCTTTTTTATTTTCTTATCTACTGGATTTTGTAAATAAGTTTGTTCAGAGAGTATATTCCTTCTCATTTTTCTTTTTCTCTCACATTTTCTTGTATCCAATTCCACTGCAAACATATATTTTTCTCCTCTTTTTTCTTGCTTTTTCCTGTCTTGTTCAATCTGTTTATTTTTCTCCAATTTAAACAACTTTCTCCTTTCACTCTCTTCCATTTCACTCTCCTCCAAATTCTTTTGCTTTTGTTACTTCCTTTCTTCTCTTCTAATCCATCTTGATTCTTCCCTTCCTTCTCTTTCATATTATATCTTGGTTTCTCTTTCTTTTTGACCTCTGAATATTTTCTTGCTCATCATCCTTATTTTCTTCTCTCTATCATTTTGTTCTTTACTCTCTTCTATCCCCCTTTCAATCACTTTTCCTTCCTTCTCTTTCAACTTCTATTTTATCTTTCTTTCTCTCTCTTTTCTGGCCTCTACATATTTTCTTTTCTCTCTCTCTCTGTCTCTGTCTCTGTCTCTGTCTCTCTCTCTTTGTTCTTTACTCTCTTCTATTCCCCTTTCAATCCCTTTTCCTTCCTTCTCTTTCAACTTCTATTTTATCTTTCTTTCTCTCTCTTTTCTGGCCTCTACATATTTTCTTTTCTCTCTCTCTCTGTCTCTGTCTCTGTCTCTGTCTCTCTCTCTTTGTTCTTTACTCTCTTCTATTCCCCTTTCAATCCCTTTTTCCTTCCTTCTCTTTCTCTCTTCTATTTTATCTTTTTTCTCTCTCTTTTCTGGCCTCTTTTTTTTCTTTCTTTCTCTCTCTCTCTCTCTCTCTCTCTCTCTCTCTCTCTCTCTCTCTCTCTCTCTCTGTCTCTGTCTCTTTCTCTTTGTTCTTTACTCTCTTCTATTCCCCTTTCAATCCCTTTTCCTTCCTTCTCTTTCAACTTCTATTTTATCTTTCTTTCTCTCTCTTTTCTGGCCTCTACATATTTTCTTTTCTCTCTCTCTCTCTCTCTCTCTCTCTCTCTCTCTCTCTGTCTCTGTCTCTTTCTCTTTGTTCTTTAAATTCAAGCCTATACTCTTCTATTCCCCTTTCAATCCTTTTCCTTCCTTCTCTTTTTCAACTTCTATTTTATCTTTTATCTTTCTCTCTCTTTTTGTGGCCTCTACATATTTTCTTTTCTCTCTCTCTCTCTCTCTCTCTGTCTCTGTCTCTGTCTCTCTCTCTTTGTTCTTTACTCTCTTCTATTCCCCTTTCAATCCCTTTTCCTTCCTTCTCTTTCAACTTCTATTTTATCTTTCTTTCTCTTTTTTTCTGCCTATACATATTTTCTTTTCTCTCTCTCTCTCTCTCTCTCTGTCTCTGTCTCTCTCTTCTTTTGTTCTTTAACTCTCTCTTTCCCTTTCAATCCTTTTCCTTCCTTCTCTTTCAACTTCTATTTTATCTTTCTTTCTCTCTCTTTTGTGGCCTCTACATATTTTCTTTTCTCTCTCTCTCTCTCTCTCTCTCTGTCTCTGTCTCTCTCTCTTTGTTCTTTACTCTCTTCTATTCCCCTTTCAATCCCTTTTCCTTCCTTCTCTTTCAATTTCTATTTTATCTTTCTTTCTCTCTCTTTTCTGGCCTCTACATATTTTCTTTTCTCTCTCTCTCTCTCTCTGTCTCTGTCTCTGTCTCTCTCTCTTTGTTCTTTACTCTCTTCTATTCCCCTATCAATCCCTTTTCCTTCCTTCTCTTTTCTATTTCTATTTTATCTTTCTTTCTCTCTCTTTTCTGGCCTCTACAATTTCTTTTTCTTTTCTCTCTCTCTCTCTCTCTCTCTCTCTCTCTCTCTCTCTGTCTCTGTCTCTGTCTCTCTCTCTTTGTTCTTTACTCTCTTCTATTCCCCTTTCAATCCCTTTTCCTTCCTTCTCTTTCAATTTCTATTTTATCTTTCTTTCTCTCTCTTTTCTGGCCTCTACATATTTTCTTTTCTCTCTCTCTCTCTCTCTCTCTCTCTCTCTCTTTGTTCTTTGTTCTCTCTTCTATTCCCCTTTCAATCCCTTTTCCTTCCTTCTCTTTCCTTCTATTTTATCTTTTTTTTCTCTCTTTTCTGGCCTTTTTTCTTTTCTCTCTCTCTCTCTCTTCTTTGTCTCTCTCTCTCTCTCTTGTTCTCTCTCTTCTATTCCCCTTTCAATCTCTTCCTTCTCTTTTTCTCTCTTTCTTTCTCTCTCTTTTCTGGCCTCTACATATTTTCTTTTCTCTCTCTCTATTCCCCTTTCTGTCTCCCTTTTCCTTCCTTCTCTTTTTCAATTTTCTCTTTCATCTTTTTTTCTCTCTCTTTTTCTGGCCTCTACATATTTTCTTTTCTCTCTCTCTCTCTCTCTCTCTCTGTCTCTGTCTCTCTCTGTCTTTTCTTTTCTTACTCTCTTCTATTCCCCTTTCAATCCTTTTCCTTCCTTCTCTTTCAACTTCTATTTTATCTTTCTTTCTCTCTCTTTTCTGGCCTCTACATATTTTTTTTCTTCTCTCTCTCTCTCTCTCTCTCTCTCTCTCTCTCTTTGTTCTTTACTCTCTCTCTCTCTCTTTTCCTTTGTTCTTTACTCTCTTCTTTTCCCTCTTTTCAATCCTTTTTCCTTCTTCTCTCTTCTTTGTTCTTTTACTCTCTTCTATTCCCTTCTATTTTCCTCTTTTCTTTCTCTCTTTTCTTTTTTTCTGGCCTCTACATATTTTCTTTTCTCTCTCTCTCTCTCTCTGTCTCTCTCTCTCTCTCTCTCTTTGTTCTTTACTCTCTTCTATTCCCCTTTCAATCCCTTTTCCTTCCTTCTCTTTCAACTTCTATTTTATCTTTCTTTCTCTCTCTTTTCTGGCCTCTACATATTTTCTTTTCTCTCTCTCTCTCTCTCTCTCTCTCTCTGTCTCTCTCTCTTTGTTCTTTGTTCTTTCCCTTTTCTCTCTCTCTATTCCCCTTTCAATCCCTTTTTTTTCTTCCTTCTCTTTCAACTTCTATTTTTTCTTTTCTTTCTCTCTCTTTTCTGGCCTCTACATATTTTCTTTTCTCTCTCTCTCTCTCTCTCTCTCTCTCTCTCTCTCTCTCTCTCTCTCTCTCTTTGTTCTTTACTCTCTTCTATTCCCCTTTCAATCCCTTTTCCTTCCTTCTCTTTCAACTTCTATTTCATCTTTCTTTCTCTCTCTTTTCTGGCCTCTACATATTTTTCTCTCTCTCTCTCTCTCTCTCTCTCTGTCTCTGTCTCTGTCTCTCTCTTCTTTCTTTTTTCTTTCCTTCTCTTCAACTTCTATTTCATCTTTCTTTCTCTCTCTTTTTCTGGCCCTTTTTTCTTTTCTCTCTTCTCTTTTCTCTTCTATTTCATCTCTCTCTTTTTCTTCTTTCTCTCTTTTTTCTTTCCTCTATTTTATTCCTTTCTTTCTTTTCTCTCTCTTTCTCTTTTCTCTCTCTGTCTCTCTCTCTGTCTCTGTCTCTCTCTCTTTGTTCTTTACTCTCTTCTATTCCCCTTTCAATCCCTTTCCTTCCTTCTCTTTCAACTTGTATTTTATCTTTCTTTCTCTCTCTTTTCTGGCCTCTACATATTTTCTTTTCTCTCTCTCTCTCTCTCACTCTCTCTCTCTGTCTCTTTCTCTTTGTTCTTTACTCTCTTCTATTCCCCTTTCCTTCCTTCTCTTTCAATTTTTTTTTCTTTCTTCTCTTTTTCAACCTCTACTATTTTCTTTCTCTTCTTTCTCTCTCTTTCTCTCTCTGGCCTTTACATCTTCTATTTTCAATCCCTTTTCTTCCTTCTCTTTCAACAAATTCTATCTCTTTCTCTCTCTCTCTGTCTCTGTCTCTCTCTCTCTCTCTTTCTTCTTTACTCTCTTCTCTTTGTTCCTTTCAATCCCCTTTCCTTCTTCCTTCTCTTTCAATTTCTATTTTATCTTTCTTTCTCTCTTTTCTGGCCTCTACATTTTTTTTTTCTCTCTCTCTCTCTCTCTCTCTCTGTCTCTGTCTCTGTCTCTCTCTCTTTGTTCTTTAACTCTCTTCTATTCCCCTTTCAATCCCTTTTCCTTCCTTCTCTTTCAACTTCTATTTTTCTTTCTCTTTCTTTCTCTCTCTTTTCTGGCCTCTTTCATATTTTCTTTTCTCTCTCTCTCTCTCTCTCTCTCTCTCTCTGTCTCTGTCTCTCTCTCTCTTTGTTCTTTACTCTTCTTCATTCCCTTTCAATCCCTTTTCCTTCCTTCTCTTTCAATTTCTATTTTTTCTTTCTTTTCTCTCTCTTTTTCTCTCCTCTCTCTCTTTCTCTTTTCTCTCTGTCTCTCTCTCTCTCTCTCTCTTTGTTCTTTACTCTCTTCTATTCCCTTTCTCCTCCTTCCTTCTTTTAAATTTCTTTTTATCTTTTTCTCTCTCCCTCTTATTTTCAGATCTCTTTCTCTTCCTTCTCTTTCTCTTTCTGTTTTTGTCTTTCTTCCTCTCTTCAATCCCTTTTCCTTCCTTCTCTTTCAAATCTTTTTATCTTTCTTTCTCTCTCTTTTCTGGCCTCTACTATTTTTCTTTCTCTCTCTCTCTCTCTCTCTCTTTCTGTCTCTCTTTCTCTTTGTTCTTCTTTCTTCCCCTTTCAATCCCTTTTCCTTCCTTCTCTTTCAATTTCTATTTTATCTTTCTTTCTCTCTCTTTCTGGCCTTATTATTTTCTTTTCTCTCTCTCTCTCTCTGTCTCTCTCTCTCCTCTGTCTCTCTCTTTCTCTTTGTTCTTTTACTTCTCTTCAATTCCTTTTCCTTCCTTCTCTTTCAATTTCTATTTTATCTTTCTTCTCTTTTGTGGCCTCTACATTTTTCTTTCTCTCTTCTCTCTCTCTCTCTGTCTCTGTCTCTCTCTTTGTTCTTTACTCTTCTATTCCCCTTTCAATCCCTTTTCCTTCCTTCTCTTTCAACTATTTTATCTCTTTATCTCTCTTTTCTGGCCTCTACATATTTTCTTTTCTTTCTCTCTCTCTCTCTCTCTCTCTGTCTCTCTCTCTTTGTTCTTTACTCTCTTCTATTCCCCTTTCAATCCCTTTTCCTTCCTTCTCTTTCAACTTCTATTTTATCTTTCTTTCTCTCTCTTTTCTGGCCTCTACATATTTTCTTTTCTCTCTCTCTCTCTCTCTCTCTCTCTCTCTCTCTGTCTCTGTCTCTCTCTCTTTGTTCTTTACTCTCTTCTATTCCCCTTTCAATCCCTTTTCCTTCCTTCTCTTTCAATTTCTATTTTATCTTTCTTTTCTCTCTCTTTTCCTTCCCTCTACATTTTATTTTTTTTTTCTCTCTCTCTCTCTCTCTCTCTCTCTTTGTTCTTTACTCTCTTCTATCCCCCTTTCAATCTCTTTTCCTTCCTTCTCATTTAGTTTCTTTCTTTATCCCTCCTCTCTCTTTGTGGTCTCTGCATTTCTTTTTTCTAAACATCCATATTTTCTTAACTCTTTCTTTTTCTTCTTTGTTTTCTTCTTTCAGTCATTTTTTTCTTCTTCTTTTCAGTTACTATTTTATCTTTCTTTCTCTCTTTGTTTTGGCCTCTACATTTTTCTCTTTCAAATATCCTTATTTTTCCCCTCTCCCTTATTGTTCTTTGTCCTCTTCTTTTCTCTTCTAATCCTTTATCCTTCATTTAATTTCTACTCATTTTTTCTTTTTCTTTTCTTCTCTTCCTAACTCTGATCATTCCACATTTTGTTACTACACTCTTTCTTTCACCTTTTTCCATCCTCCTTTCTCTTTCCAAACCCTTAACCTCTACCCATTTTCCCTCTCCCTTCATTTTCCTCTGCCTTTTACTCTTTTTACCTCCTCTTTTCACTGTCCTCTTCTTTCACCCTTTTTAATGACCTAAATTTGTTTATTAGACTTTCATTCTCTTTCTCTCTTTCCTTTTTATATTACATTTGCTTGCTCTCTCTTTCTCCAGCACTTACTCACATATATGGGGAAAACTGAAAAAAAAAAATGGTTTTTCACTGAATGGTTTCCATATCTGAATCTGAGATAGAGACAATGTTATATTTTATTGTGCTGAAACTATTTTTATAACTTTCTGCAATGGATGGTAAACATGTTTCAAAATTATTCCTGTTGCAGAGGAGTATTTTGTTTGCTAATCACTAGGAACTCCCCATTGACAATTGTTAATAATAGCTATAATTGCAGAAGGAATAGAAACTATTTTATTTTATGTTCCAGGATTTAACAAAAAAAAAATGCAATAATAGGGAGGGTGTATCAACCCCCAGATATGCGTACATGCAGGCAACTTGATCCTGTATTACTCTAGGCAAAATAAGCCTGTTAATCATTGTGACATTAATGCAACTTGAAAATAATTTAACCTGTTAATTATTATCTCTGGTTATGACAAAATAAAAAATAAAGACACATTGTTTGAAATGAAAAAAAAATCCCAAATATTGATTGGACAATTCAAATCTATGTTTTTGTTTACTTAAATGTCAACCTTTAACACTCTCTGAAATTTTGGGATGAGGAGTTATCATTATTTATATTATCTGCACTCAGAAAAATCTCATCATCTTTGTTGTTATTGCAACAACATTTCAGTAATTCTATGCAACAGCCTTCTTCAGAGAATTTTAAATAGAACCCTTTATTCAATTAATGGTGGTAGATTGTTCTTATTTTGCTGTTCATGTTTAGGGAAATTTCATCTTTTTTAGTACTGCTCAGTTATTACTAGTCCGGTTTCCACTGTTTGTACTACCAGACTTTTGAAAGAATCAGCACATATGATAGGCTATAACAACCTCCTCAGTGGGCCTAGCATAGAAATAAATACTATATGGGAGCCATTAATATAGAAGGACATAAAAATGACAGTAGAGGGGCTCAAGCTTGACAACAAAGCTTCAACAGCAGCAGTAAGAAAAATAAGTAGTGGTAGAAAGAGACAAGCTTAAGAGAAAAGTTTCAGTTGTAGCAACACAGGAGGCAATTTTTTAAGGCTCAAAGCTCTAGCTAAAAAATTAAAATTAAAAATTAAAAAGCTGGGTTGTGAATTTAGTGATATAGTTACTGAAAGTTTAATCCCTGGACTGGGTAGTACAAACTCAGATGCAGTGAAAACAGGTTTAGCTATAATT
The DNA here is from genome assembly GCA_903632075.3 of Acanthosepion pharaonis. Taxonomy (NCBI): domain Eukaryota; kingdom Metazoa; phylum Mollusca; class Cephalopoda; order Sepiida; family Sepiidae; genus Acanthosepion; species Acanthosepion pharaonis. The sequence continues at coordinate 1,303,051 of CAHIKZ030003920.1, read as the reverse complement.
AAATTAGATATTTTAGAAATTATATGTGGGAATAATGCAGAGGGTTAAAGGTTAATATTCTGTTTTAGCTGATCCATTCTTCAGCATTTCTCAGGTGTATATTCCGTAACAAAGGAGTAAAATCATCAACTGAAATAGGATATAGTGACAAAAATATGTGGTTAGTAATATGAGTCCATTTATGCAGTTTAAGATATATATTGTAGCAGCTCAGATTGCAGAATCGAAGAGCTGAGTTTGAATTCCAGTCGAATCCATTACATTTCAATTACATGCTAATACCCTTAGGAAAGGTATGAATCCTCTTCTCCCCCCCCCCCCATCTTTGTAGTTTTAGCTATTGTCTCGCTGGCCCTCATCAAGTCTATATTGATGTGGGTAACTTATAACTCTGAACTGAACTCTCAATAGATTAAAGCATTGGTTTGTAAATCTGATGACATAGTAATTATGAGTTCAAGCCATTGGCCAAGCAGTGTGTATGTGAAATCAGTGGAAACTCGTGAGAAATAACTGAGCAGTACAAAAAATAAGAACCAGGCATGATATCCCGAAACATAGGCAGTAGAATGAGAACAGTCTACTCTCATAGATTGAATAAAGAACTCAGTTCAATTCTCTGTAGGTTACCCAGATTGATATACACCCATCAAAGGCTGGCGGCACAACAGCCAAAACACTGTGATAAAAATGACAAAGATGAGGACAATAGTATGAATGTAAATAGTATAAATAATTATAACTCCTCATCACAGAAATTCAGACAGAAAACGGTTATTTATTAAGCATAGTTTGGGCACAAGCTTACAAGTATAGGGCACCTAGTGAGGATTAAACTCACTACTACTGAGTTTGCTGACCATTACATGAGGTCACTCACTTTTTTTAGAGATGATACAAAATTCAAAAGAGTTAAAACTGTTTCTATTAGAGAACTTGACATACTGTTCGCTCAGGATTTCTGAGAATGAAAGCAAAAAATGGATTACTGCATAAAATTTAATCTAATTCCCTTATTTTTTTTTTTAAACAGAAAGATTTCAACTTTATAATCCTATTATGTCTGTGATTTGCCTGAAAAAAAAGAGAATGAAGACTAGCATCATGGGATGCCGGAAGCTTGAGATAAATACAAAATCTATATTTTAATGATTAAATTTCCCATAAGTAATCTCTAACACTATTTCTCCAGATCTAATTCCCTCTTAAAGTTTTGACCTTGTACCAGACTAAACCTAGCCTTGTAAATATTAATACAGTAACAATTTTTTTAACATGGACTATTTTTACTATACAGGGTTATTAAAAAAATGAACTGATTTCATGACGCATTGCTTCAGTTCTCAAGCATTATCTTGGAATGAGTCTTTGACCACTTGAAAGTAGAGTTTTCTAAGTTTTGTAGTCACGTTGTATCTTTGGCAACATTCAATTGTTTGTTTACCCCCAGAATGATGAGTCCTCAGCGAAAGGCATTCTGTGTTCTTGAGTTCACAAAGACAAATACGGTTGTCATGGTGCAGCATGATTTTTGAAGGCAATTCAACATTAATCCACCCTCTCCTAAGAGCATTTGATGGAGGTTTAAACAGTTTCAAGAGAATGGGTGTCTGTGTAAAAGAAAAAATCCAGGATGACCATGAGTTTCAGAGGAACAAGTGGTGAGAATCTGTGTTGCGCTTGAAGGGAGTCCATGGAAGTTCACAAATCAAGCTAGCCATAAGTTTGCGATCTCACAATCCACTATCTGATGTCTGCTAAGAAGATGGCTACATTTGAAACCTTATAGACTAAGCCTTGTTCAGGCACTTACCAAGACCTTGCACTTTGTGCTTGGCCTGCGAGATCCCCAGACCTCACTGTGTGTGATTTTTTTCTTGTGGTGATACATAAAAGATCGCGTTTATTTTCCACTTCTAGCCACTAACCTTGATGAGCTTAAACATCGAATAACAACAGTAATCAACTCAGTGGATTGTGATATACTGATATGCTTGTGAGAGGAATTCTCTTATCACACTGATGTTGCCTGTGTTGCAGGTGGTGGCCACATTGTAAGACAAGAAATAAAAGTTGATTATAAGTAGAATACTTGTGATTTGGCTGGAGTTTTCTATTAAAATATTGCGTAATGAAATCGGTTCATTCTTTTTTAATAAAGGATATCATTCCTTTCTCAGATCAATGTTTTTTTTTTTTTGTTTTTTTTTAAGCTTTTCACCCCAAGCAAGGTGGGAAGCCACTAGGACGCAAGGGGTTACAGAAAATTTGGAGTAAGATCAGATAGGAGTGATAGAGGAAATGATGAGGAGAAGGATAGTGGATAAATCAATGCAACTGGAGATGTCAATTGACATTACATATGAATAGTTGGAGATTATAGCTCTCAGGGAAACTGGAATAGAGAAGGGAGTTCCACAGGCGAGAGGTGCTAGACATGAAGCTATTGGAGTAGAAGAGACGGCTACATTTAGTAGTTTCAACAGTGAAAGGGTGAGAGCGGGATGCCAGCCTCGTAGGGCGCTTGAAATCATGAAGTCTGGGAACCAGCGAATGCAGCTCCTCAGAGCATTTACCATGAAAGTATTTGTAAAAAAGACAGAGAGAGACGACGGCGTATCTGTGAGAGAGCGACTGTAGACAAGATGCCAGAACAGGGCTAATTATTTTGCATATCCTTAAAAATGACTGAGAGAATGAACCCAGTGGATCTTAGAGAGGACCACCCTTTTTTAAATTGTGTGGAGTGGTGCTACAAAATCACAAAGTTCTTTACTAAATAACAGAAACTACATCATTTGAAAACATTCAACAGCAACAATAACTAAAGTATCACATGTAACTAGAAAGGAAAATAATGACATAATCAACATGCTTACTTTCCACACTACCTTAAACAAAAAGTTAGGATGGAAACCACCGTCAGTAATAGAAAGAGCTATAACAGTTAGTGGACTATATTTTTAAAAATATTTTTAAGAGAAATGTTTTATAAATTTCATCTGACACTAATTCTGTTTGGTCAATGAATGTTAAATGTTTCCTGTAAGGAAATAGTTAATCTCACTATAAAAAAAAATAAACACAAAAAGACAAAAACAAAAATTAAGTTTGATTCAGTCTTATGCAACAGTGCATCTTTTTTATTTTTTCCTTCTACCTCAGAATTCTTTAAGGGGACACTAGTTATTACCCACAGGAAGTTAAGTTTTCCAATACCTTATTTGTTCTAGAATTATTTGGAATAGCTGGAAAAATAAAAGAAGTAAAAGAAATGATTTTATGTGTTTCATTATTAATTTCACTGGCTTGACTCATTCAAGTGAAAATTATTGAAGTTATTTCAGTCAAAAGAAAGATAAAAACAGTGTTATTTGGAAAAATACATCTTAGAATTTTATTATTTATATGACATCAGATTTATGTTAAAATATTTCTTTGATTAAATATACAAATAAAAATAAAGTCAGTTTTACCCATCCAGAAATGAAATTAAACAAGGAAGACTTTGGAATAAAAAGTCTATCCTGATGAAATATTAAAGGCAAAAATAATTTTTCATTCTTTTCTTTTTTTCAATATAAGGGAAAAAATAAGAACTTTTTTAGAGTTTAAAGAACACTGAGAAAAACTTTTAATTGGTGAACAGATTTCCATGGTGAATGTTTCTTCCATATGTAATTCTGTGAATTCTAATGCTTTAAATCTTCTATTTAGTTTGAAGTTAATATTTTACACACACACACACACACACACACACATACACACATATAATGGACTCTCCCGTCAGTTTTGATATATGAGGATCTGACAGCTTAGTTGATTCAGTTATGAAATTTTGTGCAATAATTTTAAGTGGCATTTAGACCCGCTTGTGATTGACAAAGGAGGCCATATATATATATATATATATATATATATATATATATATATATATATATATATATAGTTTATGCAAATTTAGGTAATCCGTATGGGTAGACCTGAGGAGGATGATATCAGAGAGCTCAATGTAAAATTCAGAGCAGATATGTTTGAATAAAAAGACAGACCACGTTAAGATTCCATGTAATAAGCTATTTCACCATAACCCCTTTAACAGGGTTCTGGATCATCGAACTTTACTTCAAAAGCTGAAATGAAAAATTAAAAAGAAATTCACACGTTTTTTTACAGACCTCATCAAGTAAACCTGTCGTGTAATTTATTGGGGCTATTGTAACATCTTCCTTAATGTAGTCCTTATCGCTCACCCCTTAACCACCTTTATCTAGAGACGAGATGCGTTAGATTTGAGCAACATCCAGCCGACACACTGGGGTTAAAATAGGAAACTAAAATGATACATATGACACACTCATATCCTCTCTCCCACTTCCTCACTTCGTTAACTTTGCGCATACTTGGTGAAATAGCTTATTACATGGAATCTTAACGTGGTCTGTCTTTTTATTCATATATATATATATATATATATATATATATATATATATATATATATATATATATAGTACAGGTAATCAATCCATTGGTATATAATATAATAGTAATATTAATTATTAATAACAATAGTAATATTAATTATAAAAACTGAACCAAAGAGAGCTCTACGTATTTATTATAACAGAGCACATGCATTTTTTACAGCAAAAAAAAACAAAAATTACCTCAACATAGAGATAATCTATTAAAACCATTCTGTATACAGCTATCATCAGCCTCTAAGCTTAGACTATCTCTATGTTGAGGTAATTTTTGTTTTTTTGCTGTAATATATATATATATATATATTAAAAACAACAGACATTTTGTGTCAATTAATTTTATTCATCAACTTTTTCAAATTACAGGGGAACTCACCTGCTACCTATTGGAATATATTGTCATCAGACAACAACAATATAAGGATCATAGTAACAGACAGTTATATAATATAATAGTAATATTAATTATTAATAACAATAGTAATATTAATTATTAAAACTGAACAAAAGAGAGCTCTATGTATTTATTATAACAGAGCATATGCATTTTTTACAGCAAAAAAACAATGCCAAGATACTAGCAAAATCAAATAGTAAAAACAAAATTATGATCTTTGAAGCAATACTCATACAGCAAAAACAACCATCAATAAATAAATAACAATTATAACTATAAGAGCCCTTATTCTCAAATGTATATAATAAAAAACTAAAACACATTACATTTATGCTTACATCACAACACTCACTAGTTCTACAAAAGTCACCAATTGTCTTTACTTACCCTAATGAATTCTTAAGAAGGTCAAAAGTTTGGACTATATTTCTTGTACTTTTTCTTTTGAAATGAAATTCAGATAATTTCTGATGGAATTTCTTCCTTGTCTCAGAAGGATTATTCATGATTTGGAAAAGTCGATCAGTAAAATTAATCAACACAGTCGGTTGTCATTAATAATATTTGCCTTAAAGAACATTTGCAGCCTAAATATACAGAATCTTATATAGAATTAATACCAGTAAAAGGTTTGCCACTTAGCTGGTTGATGTTACCTTCAGTATCCCAACTTCAGAGTTTCATAGATGAACCCTCTGGAATCACTCCATCCACTCATCAGGAGGTATTGACTGCTTATACTTCTAGATGTTTCTTTTTTATATGCACTTTTCATTGGCTGAAGTTTTTTTTCCATTTTCATCTTTTCTTTCAATTATAGTCATTTTGACTTCCGGTTTTCTAAACATATACTGTTGTTGCTATGTCTATATATCTCTATACAGACAAACCTCTCATCAACGGACTAATAGGGGGATGGGGTGGTCTGTTAAAGCCGATTGTCCATAGATAGGAAGGGATTATTATTTTTGAGTTATAAAACCGCTATAGTAGATCATAACTACTGATAGTTACCAGCAGTTATGATCATAATGTAAAGACTATAAACATGTATATATGACATAAATAAATATATACTTAATATAAATATATTAATCAAAATAACAAAAATAATAAGTTTTCTAACATCTACTTTCTCACACATGCACTAACGTGCTGTACTTTATATACTGTACACCCATCTTTGTTTACAATTGAAAAGCCCACCACCGCTGCCAGGTGGTCACAACACATTTTGCTAAGCCCACAAATATTGAAATAGACAACTGATGATTTCGAAGTTTTTTTTCCCGCACCTTTTTTTCATTTTGCCTGAAAATTTTGTCTGTTGCATCCAAACTCTGTTGATGGGAAATGAGAGGCTTGTCTGTATATAATTGTTAAAGAAAAGACTTTATCTTCCTTATCTTGCTCTTATAAGTGGTAAATGTATAAAACTTTAAATCAGATGATGAGTCTTTTGAACTTTTATTTATTTATTAATTACCTTTGGTGTTTTTAAAATTAAGCACTTTGTTTACAAAGATCTGCTTGCTTTTAAATGCATTAGACACCTATAATTTACAGGACAATGTGATTTGTTAGACATGAACACTCTGTTTATATATACATATATATATATATATATATATATATATATATATATATATATATATTTCAGTTGTTCTTATAATTTTATAATGAAACATTGGCAACAGAATAAACATTTAAACATCTAACTGGTTTTCACATATTCCATCTTATATATATATACATATATATATATATATATATATATTCATGAATTATTCACACAAAAACAAATGCAAAGGTTAATGATTTAATTGGGGAGAAATCCATCATCGCAAACAATTCAAATAATATACAAAAACCTCCGAATCCATTATGAATGAAATGATCCTTGTTTCTATAAATTTCTGCCGTATTAGTTCTTAATTTTACTACAAGCTTTCGTCTGTTCCTACAGACATCTTCAGGTATAGAATAGATGTTGTTCTTATTTTTTCTCTTAGTAATAAGAGGACAATGAAAATATATGTATTGTTGTATCCGAAAATGCTATTGAAAATATATATATATTTAAGAGTTCAAGTCATCTGAAGATTGTGTGAGCATGAAACTTAGGTTACAACTCAGGACATCCTTTGATATGAATTGTTGTTCTTGTTGAAGACTTTATCTGGATAAGGGTATTTAGATTTTTTGGCAAGTTGTCCATTGGTTCAACCAACAGTTTTGGTTTTACTTTAACACACACACACACACACACACACACACACACACACACACACACACATATATATATAAATCAATTTCCCCACAAGCAAAGCAATAATGCCAGTGAACCAGAAAGGGTTACTGGAAGTGAAAGAGAATGGAAAGACTTTAGAAGTAACTGGAAACCTAATTCTCAACACACAAATAAGGGATAGACATCTGCTCATGTTCAAAAGATTGGGGAGGAGTGTAAATAAGACAATAAGCAAACTCATTTACTCCCATATATATATATATATATATATATATATATATATGCATACATACATAAATATACATATATATATATATAGTCTTTACTTTTTCAAAAAGACTACTTTTATCGAATCATTTATCTCACTTCTGTTTTCCCAGTTTTAACACTTTCTTTCACTTTCTTTCCTTTTAACCTATCCCCGCCACACATTAAATTCTAACTTCTAATTGAATTCTTTTAATAAATCTTTACCAAATGTCAATCCAAATTTTTTCATCATAATCATCAACAACAATTTCAGTTATGATCTAAAATATTTGGTATGTGCAAAAGTTTCCAACTTCGTCTTTGTAATTAACAAAAGAACAGTTTCCTGCTGTGTATTCATTGTATAGTTTTTGAAAATAGGGTGCTGGAAACTTTTGCACACACCTAGTAGAATTGCCAATTTAAGTTCTTTGTGTGAATAAGCCTTGGAGGAATTAAGAATAAGAACCTAACTAACAAGTGAATATTCTGATAAAATTAATGAATAAAGAAAAAAAAATGCCTGCTCTGTTCCATTTGCTTGGTTGTTAAAGCTCGTTCACCATAACCCTCAGGATAGGTACAGCCTTTAGTGCATTAGACGGCTGACAAAAATGTCTTTGTTCAGTCACCTTATACCTGCCAGCCACCATAGAAATAAATGAAATTAATTTATGATTTCATTTTTTTTTATTATAAATTAGAAAAATCTAAATAAATCTATTTACAATTTATGAGTCATTTTGACATTCTTATATAGACTGATATTTTGTCTCTCTTAAAACTCCAAAAATGTCACATGAAAGGAATTTTCAAAATCACCTTCGGGATCTTGTATGAACGTTTCAGAGGAGTTGCTCTTAATATTCAATGAATCTTTTAGATTATCTTTGTTATTATCATTGTTTTTATCTGAGATTTTGAGATGAGTTGCTCTTCATAAACAATGAATCTTTTACACTATCTTCAATATTGTTTCATAGCAGCTCATAATGAGAAATTGGAGAGTCAAGTTTCATGTCATATTGAGTTCATTACATTCACTTATGCACTAATATATTTTGCCAAGGTATGAATGCATCTTATCTCTCCCCAGCTATGGGTTATATAACAGGATTTTGATCTCCAAGTAAAAATATAGCAACTGGGAGATGAGATGGATTCATGCCTTTCCTGAAGCTATTAGTGATAAAAGAACAGAAACTGACTCTATCAAAATTGAAAATTCTCTTCTGATTCCATTTTTATACCTATGTGTGTTTCTGTTGAAAAAAGTTGGGCAAATTTACAAGCAAAGAGATTCTATTGTCAGATACCCAAATATACAGAATGCTTTCTTGTTTTTATAAATATTGCAGATAGATTTTAAATATATATATATATATATATATATATATATATATATATATAAAAACACAACTATATATATATATATATATATATATATATATATATATATATATAATTTTTAAAAAAAAAATTTATAACATAAATATATTATAAATTCACTACAAAAATAGTCCTTTTGTTTCAACACCCCTGGTGTCTTATCAAGTGATGATGTTGAATGTAAAATAAATGGTTTTAAAAGTTTCAAATTCATCACTTGATAAGACACAGGGTATTGAAAACAAAATATTTTTTTAGTGATTTTATAACATATTTATGTTATAAATTTTTTTATAAAATAATTATATCTGCTCTACTTTGTATTGAGCACTCTTTTAAGAATAGTAATTGTTAGTTATTGGAATTCATTCCATATATACCAATTATATACTTGGGTATATATATATATATATAAACACAACTATATATATATATATATATATATATATATATATATATATATATATATGTACACTAAAGTTTTTAGCCAGGAGAAATAAATTACATCCAATTTCAGAATTTAATTACGTAATCCCAACTCAACATAAATAAACAGTATTTGGAACTAATATGAAGTAGGTCCTCCATTTTCTAGTTTCAGTGCTTGTACTGGATTTTTCATGGATTTAATCAAATTATCAACAATCATCTGATCCATATTTGGCCACTCCTTTAGCAATGTTTCTTTAAGTGTTGCCACTGACGTCATTTTGATTGCACACTCAAAATTTTCTGTCAATGTGCTCACAATCGTGCGCTATGTCAGGACTTTGGGCTACACATGGCAGTGACTTGATTCCTTACGATTCCTTTCAGACCTTTGCTACTTTGCTTGTATGACATGGTGCTCCATCTTGTTGAAAATGATAGACATTCTTCTCAATCTGATTGGTTTCAAACAATGAGAGTAGTCCTTTCTCTAATATTTGACAATATTTTGGACCATTCAACCGCTCGTCAACAAGAATCAGCTCAGATTTACCTTCAAACCAGACAGTGCCCTATATCATTACTCCAGTCCATCCCTGTTTCACGGTCACCTGCAGACATTCCGTGTTTCAAGTCTCATTCTGATTTCTCCAAACATAAACCTGTCTCGAATTCAAATATTGGTAGAGTTTACTTTCATCTGACCAAATTACAGACTGCCAAATTTCATAATCTTTGCTCTTGAATTCTCTCACCCAGTCCATATTCCTGTCAAGGGTTTCTTTCTTGCATCTCTTCTTTGATAGCCTAGCTCTTTTAGAGTCTTTCTCAATGCATATGGTGACATTTCCATGCCATTGGTGACATCTTTGACATACTGACGATGGTTTCTGATGACTTCCCTATTCAATGCCATTTTTGTTCACTCAGACACGATGCTTGGTCTTCCTGAACATTCTACCATGTGACAATGGCCTTCTTCATTAACCTGGAAAAACCTAGCAATTTATTTGACTAGCCACACTGATGCCATCCTATTATTTGTCCTCATTAAAATTCACCAATTTCCTTACTTGCATGAACTTTCATTGTGAAATATAAGTCAACTATCATTCATAGATGAGAGTAGCTTGCTACTAACATGCTATTGTCTGAAAAAAAGAAGAGACGTTATTACACAAGACAAAATTGCTGTAATCAAGGCTGGCTAAAAACTTATCATCGCCCACTGTATACATATATATATATATATATATATATAATATTTTTTTGTTTAAAAATATGATTCCTTCGCTATATAGGAGTTCTCATGTTTCAAAAACGAGAGCTGAAACCATACAAATAATTATTAAAATTAAGTTGAATTGAGGTGTTTAGTCCTGTTTCATCTTCAAGCAAAATTTTAGGAATAAGCTATCTCTTGGTTTATGTGTGTTTTTAGGCATGGTTCGTTATAACATTCGTTATTGTGGGAGGGGCGAGACATGTATATGTTCAAATTTATACCTATCTTTTCTAAGTACTGATTATTATGTATATGCATATGTAGACACATGCACATACATATATAATAGAATTGGGAACAAATATGAAGTGTTTATGAATTTAATATGTCTTTTAAGATGCTTTTAAGGTTCACCAGAAATGTTTGGAAATGAGTTATGAAGGAAAAGGTTCCTGGTACTTTTGAGAAAAGGTTCCTGGTGCTTTTAAGTTCTGTGGCTTTTGTTTTTCATTGGATAGGTAGATCTCGTGTTTATGTCTTGTGGTGCTTGTGTGTGGGTGGGTCTGGATTTTAGTGGACATTGTTTTTATCTGTCTGTTAGTGTTCATGAATTTAATTTCTGACTATGTGACTGTAGTGAGACGATAACGTACCTGCATGTTTGTGTATCATATTTCTAGTTGGTCTTGTGGGAGTTGGCTGTGTCGGCATACATTGGAGGATGTTTGGTGTGTGTTGGAGTAAAAGACTATATATATATATATATATATATATATATACATTCATACACCTTGAAAAACAAAAAGAAATGGTAAGGTTAAAATGTCTTTTTCCCATCCACTTTCTTTATCTGCCTGATTTAAAATATCTTTCAAATGTCAGTAGAAATAATAAATTAGAATTCCAAACAAAAACAAAGATTTTAGAAGATTAAAAACAAAATAATAAAAAAAATAAAATTGGAGAAAGCAAAAGACCAAATGTGATTTCTCTTGTTGTCAGGGAATGTCTTTTTGCCATAAGGTTGCTGGCTTGTAGCAAAAGCCAGCAGCAATACACGAAGAGGCGACAGCAAAATAACAAGTTTTATGAAACTTTTTCTTTAACATTGTAACCACTTCTCTTTCCATGGTTTCAGCTTTCTATATCTATTAATCTCAATCTATGTATATCTGTTTCTATAACAATGTTTCTATTTATGACAATGTTTGTTTCACTCTATACAGGTTGATCTATCTGTATCTATCAACCATTCTATCTGTCTCTTTCAGTCTCTCAAAGTCTGTTTAAATCTATTCCATTTCATTCCATATCTATCAACCTATCTATCTAAATTTTTCATATCGATCTATTTTAGACTATTCATCTGTTTTTCTTAAACTGTTTATATCAGTCTGTCTTAGACAGTTCATAGCTATTTTATATATATATATATATATATATATATATATATATATATATTTTCTACTATAGACTTTTCATATATGTCTTTCATATGCCATTCATATCTATCTTTTTTGCCTATTCAGATCTATCTTAAGTTATTCATATCCACCTGTATTTCTTAAAGTGCTCATATGCTCATAAAGTGCTCACTGGGGGAGGCATGGTGGAATAATGGATAGTGGCTCGGATTGAGGAATCAGAGAGCTGAGTTCAAATTCCAGTCAAATCCATTACATTCAAATACATGCTAATATCCTTGGGAAAGGTATGAATCCTGTTCTTCCCCCCCCCCAGCTATGAGTAAATAGCAGGAGACCGGGTTCTATAGCCTTGGATGGCAACTGGTCTACCACAGAAAGAAATGGCAACCTACTGCGGGAAAAAGATACATGATTGCCTAAGCATGTATCATGCATGGCACATAACTGACTGACTGCTCATATCCATCTGTTTTTTTTTTTTTTTGATAGTTCATATACATCTATCTTTTCATATCTATCTACCTATCTATTTGTTAGTATTCATCTATCTTTTCATATCTCTCTATCTATCTGTTAATATATCTTTATCTATATATCTGTTCATATCTATGGATCTGTGCATATTCATCTCCCTGTTAGTCACTTAGAAAATCATTTGAGTACCTGAATGTGGTGTAATGGCTAGCAAGCTTGTCTTGCTGCATCAATTATGACAAATAGTGAGTTCAATCCTCACTGGGTGCCCCATGCTTTAGGCATTGTGCCACATCTAAGCTATGCTTAGAAAAAAAATCACATCTTTCTGTCTTAGATGGGTCATGTCTGTCATTCTTAAAATATTAATCTATCTTAGAATGATCATGCCAATCTTTCTGAATCTTCTCACACATACAAATATATATATATATATATATATTTATAATTATTTTAAAAAAATATTATTCCATCGCTACATAAGAGTTCTAAAAATAAATAAAAAAATACTAAAGAACTTTGGATTATTAACCTAACAGTGCTTTCCTATTTTTCTATATATTTACACATACATACATATATATATATATATATATATATATATATATATATTACCCTGAATACATCTTTTTGTCCTAGTAGTCTGAATTTCTTTCTTGAATTCAAGAAAGAAATTCAGATTACCAACACACAAACAGAAAATATCTCATATCGAGAATATTTAACACTGAACATGAGGAAAAATTAATTATTTTTAATAATATGTGGAAATCTCCACTTTTACCTGAAGACGGTCGTGAGACCAGAAACACGTGTTGTAAAATTATGTAAAACAAAGCATAATATTTTTTCTAAATAAATCCACATTACAACCAAAAACGTTTGCGGCACCTCTCTTCTCTTCTTTTTAATATATATGTATATATATATACAGAGATGGCCAAAAGTCACTTTACCCATTTACAATAATGATAAACACAAATTTCTAAATAGCTTTTATTTAACTTCAATATAACAGTTACATTTCCTTTATTTTCACTGGTATTCAAATGCTTTCGGTGCTCACTTTTTACCATCTGTTTTTAAATCATTTAGAAATTTGTGTTGATTATTATCGGAAATGGGTAAAGCAATCTTTGGCCATCTCTGTATATCTTAGCTTGAAGTAATCATATCTCTAGCCACACTGAAGAGCTGTGATACAGCAAAACAGTCTTTCGGTAGAAGACTATATATATAGTTGTAACTAGTACTTTTAGTCATTTTTTGGTATAAGTTTCATTCACTGCATACACCCTTAACTAATAACAATTTAACTTAGAAAAAAAAAACAAATTCTTGCATTAGTCATGTGCATCATTGAAATAACTTTTGATTTTGTCATAAGTTGACTGTGCCACAAGCAATACTTGAAGTTTCTTCCTATCAAAGGAACTCCATTGGAATTTGTTCAAATATCTGCATTTTAAATAATCTGTGCATTACTGTCAAAGAGAATTTTGCTAAGTACTTGATACGTATTTTCAGATACTTTCTTTTGTATAATTCTCTTATTTAAAAACTATCATTGTGTTGGATATTACTTATTAAGCTTACATAAACATTAGTGTTTTCTTGCATGAAATATAAAGTACTTAATCTCTTTAAACTTCAGTTTTTGGAGTTCAAAGCAAATAATTTCTCTTTGTATAGGTCCTTTTTTCATAAAGAAAAATATTAGGAAATTTAATAACCAAGTGGAAAATCTTTTTCCATATAACAGGTTTCGTTCTTTATAATTTCCTTAGACTAAAGTGTGATGTTTTACATTGATGTAATTACAGAGGTGTATGAAGAGGTGGGGACACTGAAATTTTAAACTTTTGAATTTTTTTTTTTTTTAATGTGTCTTAAGTATATAGTCTAGCAATTTCATTTAGCTATTTTGTTTATTTTTTCTATCAATTTTGTTATTAAGTATCCCACATTATGATAATAAAAGATCTACCAAGAAAGGTGAAATGTTTTAAGAACCTGGATGCAAATTTACTGTGGATGATCTGATCTAGTAATTAAAGCACTTTTTATACACTTTCTTCTTAGTAAATACCCATCCTGCAACCAGAGAAATGTTTTCATAAGAGTTTCACTTACCTCTGAAATTTCTGTATACAACAATATTTTTAGCAAGACATCTATTTTCTAAAGTTCTTTTTGTCATTATGATAAGTCAACTTGAATACATCTGACTATCAAGGAAAGATTTGAATAATTTCTTAACATCATCTAATAATTGTTAGTTTGCATGAACATTAAAAAAAATGCGGTCAACCATAGTCAGGATCATCAATACAAAGAATCCTTTCCATAGCTGCATATTTTGTGCTTTACCAGGGATACATACAGTTCTGAATTCAGATTTTTCCTTCTCCTAAGGTTATAGAACCTAGTCTGTCCAACTATTTACCCATAGCTAGGGGGAGAAGAGTTGGATCCATACCTTTCTCAAGGGTAGTAGCACATAAATGAATGTATTGAACATGACCAGAATTTAAACTCAGCACTCTGATTCCTCAATCCAAGACCAGAATTTAAACTCAGCACTCTGATTCCTCAATCCAAGACCAGAATTTAAACTCAGCACTCTGATTCCTCAATCCAAGACACAATCTATTACTCTACTGTGCATGACCATTATGCCCTGCCAATAACTCATAAATAATGGACTATTCCATTTTGATTGTGTGGAACGAAGGGAAAAGACACTACATGGTTTCAATGAGAAAATGAAAGAAAGAAAGATGTTTAATATTTCATGCCAATACATCATAAATAATGGACTATACTGTTTTAATTGCATGGTAAAACAAAACAAATATCAGAGATGCTACTTGGTTTATCATAAATAATGGACTATACTGTTTTAATTGCATGGTAAAACAAAACAAATATCAGAGATGCTACTTGGTTTATCATAAATAATGGACTATACTGTTTTAATTGCATGGTAAAACAAAACACATATCAGAGATGCTACTTGGTTTATCATAAATAACGTATTCTATACTGTTTTAATTGCATGGTAAAACAAAACACATATCAGAGATGCTACTTGGTTTATCATAAATAATGGACTATTCTGTTTTAATTGCATGGTAAAACAAAACACATATCAGAGATGCTACTTGGTTTATCATAAATAATGGACTATTCTGTTTTAATTGCATGGTAAAACAAAACACATATCAGAGATGCTACTTGGTTTCTATGAGTAAAAAAAAGAAAGAATAGGAGAGGAGACAGAAGTATTTTAGTGAAATGGAAAAGCTGTCAATTTCAAATCTTTTTACTTGTATCCACTTCTTAAAATAACAACAATAATTTATCAGCATTCATTATTATTATTATTATTATTACAATATTTTGTTAAAGTTGTTAAGCTCAAATATTTAACATTGTGATAGGGGAATTTGTACAGATATTTAATTTTCATAGAACTCACCATGAGATTATACAATCATTAACTTAAGAAGATTTATCAGAAAATTAAAATTGGAAAACCATGAAATTTTTCAAGTCTTTCTGCTATATATTAATAATAATAACAATACAGATTAATTCAGCAAACTTACTATTTACAAATTATTTTGGATTATTTAGATGATTCCATACTTTTTTCAATTGCTTTCAAGTGTAGTAATGTGAAATAGCAGATGACTATATTACTTATTATGAATACTGTACATTTTTAACTTACAACTGATTTTTGACAAGGCAGATATAAATTCTTTCTACACAAGTATAAATTTTTTAAAATTATCATCAGAAACATTGCTAAGATATGGCAACTTTTAAATTTGAATTAAACGTAAATAACACAGAAGATATATTTGTTAAAATAATCTTTAAAAATTTTTTATACAAATTAAATATTACTGTAAATGATTAACTGCTTGTTAATAAATTATAAAAAAATCTGGTAAGCATTCATTATTCTTCTGATGTAAGGTAAGGACACACAGACAAAGTTTAACCTTACACAAATTTATGAATAACAAAATAAGCTATCATTTTTTATGACATGGGTAAAAAGATTTTTGATTAAAAAGAAAAAGTTCATATCTGGGCCTGAAGTCTTTCTTTTTAAGCAGTTAGTATCTTATGAAAATATTAATGATAAAAGCCTGGAGAGTGTATCTTTCCTTGGAATTCATTTTGCCAATATATTCTCTTTCAAATATTAGCTGTCTTTTGCAAATTTGTAAGTCTAAAAAAAACATTCACTTTGCAGAGCCTTTTCTATACAACTTTACCCAGAAGTCAGAAAACTTAGATTCAAAACTAGGTTAAAATGTCTCACATTTTTTTGTAAGAAAACAGCATTTTCTTTTTGAAATATCTATATCTAAGAAATTGTTGCTAATGCCAAACTTGTCATTCTTATTACAAGCAAACTCTCTCATTCTTGATACAAATCAAAAAGCGCCAGCTACTCTCAGTAGATTTTCATGTTGCAAAATTATTACTGTAAATAGTAAAATCATCATCAAACCATATAATAATTATCAATGGGTATTTATTTATATACTTCATGTCCTATCTGTACTGAGAAGAGGGGTAAATCAACTTTAGTAAATCTATGAGTGATTACTTCCTTAGTCATTTTAATAATCTATACAAATAAAATATTTATCTGCAAAATTAAACAAAATTAGTTATTAAGCAAAATGAAACATTTAATTAATCAGTTCCTTTATTCTGATGTTGCTTAGATTGCAGTCTTATTTGTTCAAGCCTTTCATGTTAGGCACTCAGATACTATTAAGTGATTTTCTTGCTTCAATTTGGCCTTGAAATATGGTTTGTTGTCACAGTCTTTGTTGTTCTGTTGGTAATCTTTTCCTTCTGAGAGATATTTCACTGTTATATTAAACCCATAATATTTTTAACATGAAAAGATATTGGACAAAAAGCAATTTATATAATACCAGGAATAATCAATAAATCATAGATAACATTAAATGTCTAAAAAACATAAAGGCTATAGACTGATTAAACAGTCTGTTGGCTTCTATTTTAGTTGTGAAGTCTTTATCTCCGCTTTATTGAATATCAATACATTGTTTCAAGATTTTTGTTTCATTGCATCTCACTAGTAAAACTTTCTAACAGTTGCTGTCATGTTTGATGGCAGGGGTACACTAGTCAATATTAGTCATCAAATACTAGTCAATAACAAATTGGTTTTGAGGCAAATCTACAAAACAGGGTGAAATTTTTTTCCCTCTTCCAAAAATCTAACTAAATAGTCAAACATCACATTTTTTTAAGGAAAAAGTGTCTTGTTTGGGCTAAGAACATTTTGACATCACTTATATATATAAACAAACAAATGCTTTCTGGTCTCTGGTTGTCAGATCTGATATGGTAATTTCATTTATTGCTCCTCTTACTTGCTGGGCTTTGTCCATTTCATAATGTGTGATGTCATTTGTTTACATTTAGATGCGCTTTGAGCAGAGATGAATGTACATGAGAAATTCATGGAAGATTGAAGTTTAAATACAGTAAATTCAACCTTGCTAACCGAACGCTCCTTTGTGGCCAAATCGGTAAAGGCACGTCAAGCTAAATGACTGTTTCTTATAGAATACAGGTTCGAATCCTGTCGAAGGACGAATATTTTCTATGAAAATTTCTCAGACATTCAGGCCGGTAAATGTTATTTAATACTGTTTATTATAAACAGAGCATTTACTTAAATACTTGTATCTATAAAAAGAATGTTAAACATAAAAAATGTCTTTAATATATATATATATATATATATATATATATAGCAAATTTTCATATAAACACAGGCACAATAACAATGAATGTCGGCAGATGAGGGTGTGCTGCAAAGTTATAAGTTCAACATACTTTAGAAAATCTGACAAAATGTCCAAATATTGGATTCTTTTAGAATCCTATCTTGGTATGGCTTAGAACTTTTCTGCACTTCCTGATAGATAGATAGATAGATAGATAGATAGATAGATAGATAGATAGATAAACATGTATTTCTGTGGTGTAAGTCACAATGAAAGACCCAATGAATAATTAAATTTCCCCCCTAATTAATTTATAAATCCAATTAATTTTTGTTTATATTCTACTAGTATTTCTTATTTCTTTTTGTTTTCTTCTGTTATTAAAACAGAAGGAAACTAATCATTATAAAATAATTAATAAAACTAATTATGGGGAGATGCTGAAAAGTTTCGCAGTTCAATTCACTTCCCAAAATTATTATGTCAGAGACTAAATATATAAACCTGGAATGGAAGTGTTCAAAAACAATGTGCTATGTTGGGTGAATATCATATATGTTTCTTGACTTGTTTTTCTTATTATTTGGGACGGGAGCTTTTCAGCACCACCTCATATAAGCCATTTCTTATATCTTTTATTTTATCTTTTTAAAATAAAAAGGGGTTAATAATTGGGGTTATAATGATTGGGTAATTAAATTTCATTCAGGAGTTGCTAATTAGCCTTGTTGAAACATTTTGGAAGAATTTGTTTTTTTTTTTGGCTTTGGTTCTTCTAGAGTTCTTCATTTGTTTTCCATATTCTGCTATCTCAGCCAAAGGTGTTGTTTGCTGCCTGGTGAAAAGAAAAACATCATTTTTTTTATGTGTGTTTGTTGTTATTGCCATTGTTTATGATCTGTGAGTAAGGTTGTGTGAGTAAGAATAAGTGGCAGAAAGAATAGGACAAAATAAGACAAAATGAAACTTTAAAAACAAAACAGAAAGTGAATTTGATTAAAAGAAGTAAAGACAAACTGAAAAGAAGAAAAGGAAATTCAGTGAAAAGATTAAAAAATGTTATCAAACAAACTTTAGTTGATTTCATTTTCTCTTCAATTCAAGTTTAGATAGAAAGAAAAAAATACAAATTTGTGAATGGAAGAAACTTCTTGTCTGCATTTTCCTAAAGAAAGAAATGAAATAAAAAGAAAGACCAAATCTTCTTATAAAGAAAACTAACTTGACACTTATTCCTTCCTTGTCTCCACATTGTATCCACTCAAGAGAAGACATTGTTAAATAATTAGAGCAGATCACACAGACAGCAGATGGTCTGTGGTAATTCCGGTCATGAAGATAGTGCTGAAAACATGATGTGTAAACTTGAAGAGAACTGCCCATATCCTTTAGTTTCACTTTCACTTTCAAAACTTCTTAATGTCTTCTTTCTTTTTAAAACCTTTCTTACTGACTCTCTTCTCCACTCACTTCAGGTTTTGCGTCCTTAATTATATTGGTCATTGGGGCTATACCCAGTATGGATAATGGATATGTGGAATGTCTTTTGCCATCCTTTACCTGTTTCTCCCAGCCCACTTCATATTCTGTCACCCATGCACACCCCGATGCTGTCACCACAGCTGCTGCTTTCAGGATGTGGCAAAGACAATGGCATCTCAGCCATTGCAAACCAAATATGAAGCTGCCATGAATCATGTTAGCAAAAGCCAATCTCTCCTGCAAAGTCATCTGACAGTCCTCGTTTATTCAAACACACAAATTGATGTACACTGACAACTGCACGGAATCGTTAGCTCAACCAAATCATTTCGACATGGGTATGGACACTAATGGACCTAACATGATCATTTCCACACTCTGTTACAACTATATGTTCCCCGCCCAACATTTAAAACTAGAATATACTTGAATATATTCCCTTACCAAAATAAACATGTCCGTCTCAAAATGGTAATGCTAATATTAGCTGTTTCCTTATCAGGAAATATTCAGCATCCATTGACCATGCAGCCAGTACTACTTTCGGTTGAAATTTATAAAATCTTTCTCTTAAAACAATTTTTCAAGAAAATAGGTGTTTCAAGTCCAGTAGCTGTAGTCCAGTCAGTATTTTCAGCATTGTGTCAAGTCACTTTTTAGATTACTTTATCCACTGAGCCCCAAGGACAAAATTGACTTGACCCAAAGAGTTGTGAGTTCAATACCTGGCCACAGCAGAGGTAAACAAAAACTTGGAGAATTGAGTTACTAAAGGGAAATAACTCAAGCTGAGATATCTAGAAAAGTCATATGACATTAAAGATAAACAATAATCTGAATAGTGTAAATATTTCCAACAGCTCATCTCAGAAATATAGACAGATCATAATTATTTGTTTTCAAGTTGGGTATTTTTATGAAAAATGCAACAATTTTTTTATAAATAAATAAA
>CAHIKZ030003920.1:1252500-1280000 GCA_903632075.3 Acanthosepion pharaonis | reverse complement strand
ATCTTTTCTGTTTATTGGCCACTGAAAATTTATTTCAGTAACATTTTGTTTTGATATATGTAATCTATGCTGCTATAGAAATTTCTACATAAGATGAAAATATGTATCAATATGCTACATAATATATATATATATATATTTGTATGCATGCATGAATGTATATATATATATATATATATATATATATATGACATATATATGCATGTATATAAATATATAAACATATATATATATATATGCATATATATATGTACATATATGTGTGTGTATATATATATATATATATATAAACACGCATGATGATCAGTCAAAAAGTAATACCTGTTGTAATTTAATTTTAACAGAATTAGAATTCCTATGGTAGTTATTACTATAAATCATGAATTTTCAACAATCCAAGAGGTAAAATTTTCTTACCCATTAACCTCTTTCCTAATAGTTGCCTCTCTCAACAAAAATAGAAAGCAAGCAGCTATCATAGTGTATATGCTTTTAGAAGGCATTAGAGTTACAAACATTTACCAGAGGTTAGTGAATGTCTATGAAAAATTTACACTTGATGCAAGCATCATAAGGAAATGGATCAGCAGAGTTTATGGTAATCTGAGAGATAAAGGAAAAATTGATCTTAGTAACAGGCCCTGCAGTGGCAGACCAGCTGCTGCTGTTGATTAAAATAAGGCCAAACAAGCTGAAGCTCTTATTACAGCTGACAGATGAAACACTTCAAAACTCTGTGAAAGTCTCTAAATTCAGTCTCTTAATCCAGGTTTGTGTAAAGTGAGTTCAAAGAATGCTGACAGACTACAGGAAGAGAGTATAATTCCTATCCAAGAGCTTCTGGAACTGCATAACAATGATAGCATCTATGGAGGAGGCTCACAATGTTTCTTCAATGATTAGGTAAAGGCAGCAATGGTTAAGAAAGTATCCAAAAAGCTTCTAAATGATATATATAATCTCATTGAAAGGTGGAATACGAAGAGATTGAAGGAGATTGTGTTGAGGACTAGGCTTGGAATCATGAGACTTTTGCGCTCATTTTCTTATGCTTTGTGTGCTTCTGCATTTAAATTTGTTGTAATTAAGGAACAGGCATTATTTTCTGATTGACCCTCATCTATTAACTAGAAATATTAGAACCCCATCAGGACTAGAGGAATTGACCAAACAGGTTCAGCTATAAAGTCTACCCAAAACAAAACTCCTGATAATAATTTTAAGATCCCTTATACAGACCTAAGAATTAGAATTACAGCAAAGTAGGTGTATTAGATAATGTCTCAGAATTGTTGATCAGAGAGTCAAGTTCCAATTCCAGTTGGGTTTGTTATATTCACTTATGTGCAAATACTCTTGGGAAATGTATGAAACCACCTCTTCTCTCCACATCTATGGGTTGATTAGTAATATTTGTATCAGTCAGTTATGTGCCATGCATGATACATGCTTAGGTGATCGTTTATCTTTTGATACATGACTGATGAGGCAGATTTTTTTTCCCCGCAGTAAGTTTCCATTTCTTTCTACAGTAGACTAATTGACATCCAAGGCTATAAAACCCAGTCTGTCCTGCTATTTACCCATAGCTGTGGGGAGAAGAAGAGGATTCATACCTTTCCCAAGGATATTAGCACATAAGTGAATCTAATGGATTCAACTGGAATTCAAACTCGGCTCCCCAATTCCTCAATCCGAGCCACTATCCATTATTCCACCATGCCTGATTTGTATCAGTAAACCATTATTGTCTCTAAAAATAAAATAAAATTACATACAAAACATTTAGATTTTGGCACTAAATAATGCATAGTGGTTAATATACCACTAGACAAATGCAACCAACCATTATAGGGCCATCCACATGGCCTAATGGATAAAGGCATTGGTTGAAGTAATCCAGTGACTTGAACTAAAATAACTGGGAGTTCAATACCTGGCCACAGCAAAGATGAACAAAACTTAGAGAGTTGAGTTACTAAGGGAATTAACTGATACAGAGATATCCATGAAACCTTTTGTTTCAAAAAGATGAAAGATTTTACTATTAATTAATATTATCCTTGTGTTATATGCATTTTCTGAATCTCATAAATACAAAATTATCCTCTTTCTAACTTGCAACCATAAAACTCAGAAATTGAATGTGTCATTATTTTTTGTTTTTTTCTGGCTACTGTAAACTAAATCCAACTTTAAAAGATTCATCTCCTCAGAAAGATCATTAGACATGAATGTATACAGTCGTATCTATCCAAGTGCAGTAATATTATTACTTGTGATATACATCTTTGTAGTTCCTTCCCAAAAATGTAATTAAGACTTCAGGATTCTGCTAAATGAACAAAATATTACCTTTTTGTTTTTTCACTGACTTGCCTGAGTTTAAAGAAAAAAGAAAAGATTACTCAAGATACTATTTATATATACTCAAACCAACCTTTATAGAGTAAAATACCTTTAATTTGATTTTTTTTCTCATGAGCATATTTTTGGCTATAAAATCAAGTCATCCATTTTTCTTTTATGTGCTATTTTGCATCAGGATGTAGGTGATCATGACTCTCCACCACTACCTATTCTTTGTAGCTCTAAACAATGTTTGTTCCCTTACTATCCTTTTCAATCCCTGTTCTACCATCCATTTACAAACACTCATTAAGTAGGGGGTCATGACTCTCCACAACTTCTTATTCTTTGTAGCTCTAAGCAATGTTTGTCCCCTTACTGTACCCAGATCTGTTATCCATTTACACAACTCATTAGGTATGTTACTCAATGTTTACCTCTGCTCCTCTTACTTTCAGTATATCATGTGAGTTTTAAATTCTCCAAGCCTTCTTTCCTCATTAAGCAATGTTTGTTTACTATCCCTTCTATTACCTGCTCTGTTATCCATTTACACAACTCATTAGGTATGTTACTCAATGTTTACCTCTGCTCCCCTTACTTTCAGTATATCATGTGAGTTTTAAATTCTCCAAGCCTTCTTTCCTCATTAAGCAATATTTGTTTATTCTTTACCTCTCTGCCATTTACCCTGTTTACCTCTGCTCCCTTAGTATATCATGTGAGTTTTAAATTCTCCAAGCCTTCTTTCCTCATTAAGCAATGTTTGTTTACTATCCCTTCTATTAGCTGCTCTTTTATCCATTTACACAACTCATTAGGTATGTTACTCAATGTTTACCTCTGCTCCCCTTACTTTCAGTATATCATCTCTATCCTCATTATGTATCTCAGAAATTTCAACTCTTTCTAAGTATATTCTTCTATATGATGTGTCACCTCAGGACAGGAGGCATTCATGGCTCTCTGCAACTTCCTATCCTTTGTAGCTCTAAGCAATATTTGTCCCCTTGTTATCTATCCCTGTTTCAGCTCTACCATCTATTTATATAAGCTCATTAGGAAAGTTACTTGATGTTTTCTCTCTGTCCCTGTTGTTTTTGGTATGTCCTGTGAGTTTCAGATTCTCCAAGACCTCTTTCCTCATTATGTAACCCAGATATTTAAGCTGTACTTTTTTTATTAACAGTATCTTCTCCTTCTATATGCTGTGTCTTTTCAGGGTGTGGGTGATCATGGCTCTCCACATCTTTGTATCCTTTGTAGCTATCTCCTTACCATCCCACCTAGTCCCTGTTCTGCCATCCATTTACACATGTTTTTTTTTCCTTCTGCTCATCTTAATCTCAATATGTCCATACTAGGAGTAAAATCTCAAACTTAATTTCTTCTAATCTTATACTCTAACTCAGGGTTTTTCAGACAATAAGTCTTGACTCTCCAGTGGGTCATGAGATAAATAAAATGGGTTACAACAAAAAAGAAAGAAAGAAAAAAATATGCAAGTGAAAACAAAGTGCAGATATCTGAACTTATAAATCATCACTAGCTTTTCACTGAGGTAAGCTTGTATTATATTTCATTTTTTTAAATATAATTTTTCATCCTGGTTATGATGATAAACTACATCCACATCCAGGGTAAGACAATAAACTTCATACAACAGCAAGGCTTCTGATCAGGAGGTTTTGAGGAGTGTAGAACCACCTCTTAATTGTTGGTGTGCCCACGTCCACCCTGATCCGGGGTGGTAGCACCTGTTAGGGTCCCACCTATGGGCAAATAGTTAACACCAAAACTGAGGTAAAAAGCAATATGAAAGGGTAAAAATAGGTTTTAATACCAGAAATACTTTGTAAAAAATTATTACCAGAAATAAATTTTTGAAGAAAAAAAAAACTATTACCAGCAATATATTTTTGAAAAAAAATATATTACCAGCAATACATTTTTAAAAAAATATTACCAGCAATATATTTTTTTAAATATTACCAGCAATACATTTTTTGAAATATTACCAGCAATACATTTTTTATATATTACCAGCTATACATTTTTTTTAAATATTACCATCAATACATTTTTTTAAATATTACCAGCAATATATTTTTGGGGAAACAAAGATTACAAGAAATAGATTTTTGGCAAAACAAAATATTCCCAGGAAAAAGTTGTCAGCATTAAATAACCCACTAAGGTTGATAAAACAAACCAAACCAATCTAAACCAAAATCTGTACTCATTGAGTTTATATATCTTGTTCATCAAAGTCATTGCAGTGACGACAGTTCTCTCACACAAAGAGACCTCACGCCAAATCTTAGCTACATAAGGGTACGGTATGTTCTTTTTCATGGCCGGTGAAAGCCTTTAAGATTATTGAATAAATTAGTTGCGTCTGAAGTCAGGTCTAAAAATGAATTTCCCAACTCAAAGTCGAAATTAAGTACCAGTACATTTGTTTTGTGGTAGTAAGATGATGTGTTGTGTTCATTTCAAGTCTCAGAATTTTCGGCTGTTGTTTCAGTAAAATTTAAGAGTGGGTTTGTTTATTATTTACTTTACGTTTGTGTAAGAATTTCCTTTAAATTTGTTTTTCTAAAAGTAATAAATTTATATTCATAGAAAATAGATACATACAATTCCAATATGTGCAGTTCATAAGAAATATACATATAAATTGTCGATGCTAAATAAATGAACCTTTGATTTACTACACGTAGGTATAATGGGTCACAATGCAAAATGTGGTTCTTGCTGTGGGTTGCGGTAAATAAATTTTTAAAAAACACTGCTCTAACTTGTTAGTAAAAATTATCAAGTTGGACATAATAATAATTATTACAAGATGGTAGAAAATGCCTATTTAAGGCCTTTTATCGAGTCAAGGTGGCTGGGTAGAACGTCATACTAGAAAGAATGACATGCAATGACGTTAAAGATGAGTTCTAGGATTGGCTCAAGAAATAGCCCAGATTAAAACCCTGAAGAGAGTTGATTCTAATTGGTAAACGGAGATGGGTAAGGGCTCTGAAGATTCATGGGAGGGGTCCTGCCTCTGGTAATTGCTGGTGGATGCAGCAACAAAGCCACAGAGGGGAAGAGAGTAAAGAGAAATGCAGCTTTAATTTTCTGGGATTCACTAGCAACCCCTACCTCACGTCACCTTCTTTCTCAGTGCCACTGGACAATATAATATGAGGAGACCTGGTTAAAATGTTTTCTAGAGCACTCTCTCTCACTAAAGAAGGTGCCAATTCTCCCTTAGATAATAGCCACTTGATAACTGATGGAGGTGATAACATCCCTGGCAGGACAAGTAATTGTTGATGTCCACTACAGTAGTAGCAGTGGGTTGGCATTAGGATTGAGGTCCAAGTGCAGCTAGAGAGAGAGAGTGAGAGAGTAGGGTTGGGATGACCTAAGGATAACCAGTTGGGTAAGGGCCCTTGGGGCTATTAAGATATTGTCGTCGCTATTATTGATTGCAAATATATGTTCAAAGCTTTTTTCTCATACTAAAATCTGTGTGGTTGATATTGCATCAATAATCATATGGTTTATATTATTTGAATAAGAACAATCATTTTGGGAACATTAACAAATAGATGAGTCAGATTTAATCTTCTATCTATAAAATTTTTTTTTTAATTCATATTACTCCATGCAAGACAGTAAATCTACTAAGACACAAAGGGTTACTGAGTGTGGAAGAATAAGAAAAAAGAGAAACATTATTAAGGGGTGAGAACAATCGAAATATAATGAAGAAGACAGAGAGCATTTAAATTTTTGAAGATCAAAGTTGACTGAGAAGAGAGTTCCACAAACAAGAAGTGAGAGAAAAGAAACTGTTAGCATAGAACTTACAGTTACATCTAGCCAATTCAACTGTGAATTGATGAGATCTTGCTGCCAATCTCGTACTGCACTTAAATTCATAAAGTCTAGGTACCATAGTGAAGAGTTCATCTGAACAGTTATCATGAAAGTATTTATAGAAAAGGAAAAGAGAAGCTACATTACAGAAGCTTAGATGCCAGGTCAGGACCAATAACATTGCTGATTCTTTTTGGAAATAAAATGATTTTGCATAGTTATAATCTTAAAGACCATTCAGTGTCACTCCTCAGTCTATTTTCAATTCTTTTTTTTACATATTTACAACTATATGGGTAATTAATACTTTTTGGTATGTAATATAATATTGAAAATTATGTGTTTAAATTTTGTGGCTTTTTAACAAATCATCTTTGAGCAGAATCCATTTTGCACTAACATGTTTAAAATTAACAAACCTTCCATAACAAGACTGCCTTTTTGTCACATTTCAAAATCTGCCAAGAAGACAAAGTAAAGACATTTTTACAAACTGTGTTTACATATTAAAAATAGCATGCAATGAATATTTAGCAAACAAGACTGTTCTTTGGTCACGTTTTATGAATATGCAGTTAAATGTGAACATTTTTCCCTGCATCCTCATAGGAAATTACTGGAGGGCTAGAAAGGGGAAGAGGAGAAGATTGAGGAAGGAAGAAGAATGGCAGTAGAGGACCAGGAAGTGCCAAGATGCAAAGGAAAAAGAGTTGGGAGGTCATCGATTGAGGAATTGGAAGAGGAAATTGGTTTCAAAATTCTGGAAAGTAAGGTAGGGTGGGAGAAGATGTCTTGAGGTGACAATGACAGGAGGTACTCTGGTAAAATGATGGGTAGGGATTATTAAGGGTATGGGATGGAATAAAACCCACAGTGGTGCCAGGCTGAATTTTGTGGTGACAAAGAAAGTTTTGGGTAGGAGAGGTAATATCTGGGAGTCAACTCTCCATCCCACCCATTAGAATGAAAATGTCTTTAGCCATTCAACTAATGCCTGCTTAAATGTGACTCCACTTTTTATTGGGGTGGGAATATGGAACTCTGTTGGAGTTACTCAAGCCTCATATTTTGGTGGACTGGGTCATTAGGATGCAAGTGTTTGGGATGAGCTGGGAGGAGAAAATGATGCAGACGAAGGAATGTTGCAGTGTAGTGAGTGAAGAACAATGACAAAAGGTGAAGGAAAAAGGGACAAAGAGAAGATCTTGAAGTAGTAAAGAAGAAGAAGGAGAAATAAATAAGAAAAATAGAGGAAAACAAGAAAAAAAGACAAAGAAGAAAGAACAATATAAAACCATCCTCAATATTGCAACAACAACAACAATAAAAAAAATATATTAATACATTACTAAATATGTGCACAGAATTAGACAGACAGTGCAGAATTAGAGTCCATAATTCTACCCCTGTCATTTGAAGGTGTGAGGTGGGGTTAGAAAATGATTTTGGAGCACACAGTTGCAATTTCATATATTGACTGTTGCGTTTCATGCTTTATAGGCACATGGTCAAATGTTTACATTAGCATCCCAACTATGCTGCTTGGGATCAAATCTTACTACAGCTGACAATTCCAACATCGTCCAGTTCACACTCCTCCTCAGTCTTTTGAACAGGATTAGAGGTTTATCTCTTGTTTCCTGTTTAGGATTGGATTTCCAGTTCCTTTTAAAGTCTGCTTCAGCTCTATACTCTTAATGCTTGTTCTTTCCTACACTAATATAAGTCCACGCAGTAACCTTCTACTTTGAGTGGCTCTTCAGCCTTCTATTTTATGAACATTCATAAAAAAAAAGAATTTTTGTTTTCCTTTAATTGTTAATAGATGTTAAATAGGCAATGCTTTCTTTGGACTTTCTCATATGCATATTAAAATATAGCACTTTAATCTCAAGACGTTCCCTACCATCTGTAGATAATACCCAAGTGCAACAGGCATTATTCAGGCTTAAAGATCCAGGTACAGAGATTACCATGAGAATATAATGCCCAACACACAACATCAGAAATATAAAGACATTCTTGCATGTTCAATACAAGTCACCAATTTCAAATACAAGCATAATTTGTTAAAATGAAAGTCTTATAAAGTTTTGTAGGTCATAGAATATTGTAACCAAAAGATCAGGAAATAAAACAAGTATGAATTTTCATGGAGTTTCAATGTGGTTGTTATAAAAGTGTAGTCATTTACATTCCCCTTCTTGGTCTTTTGAACAGGAGTAGAGGTTTATCCCTACTTTCCTGTTTAGGATTGGGTTTCCGGTTCCTTCTAAAGTCTGCTTCAACTCTATACTACCAACGCATGTTCTTTCCTACACTAATATAAGCCCACACAGTAACCCTCTACTGTGAGTGGCTCTTGGGCCTTGCCTTGGGTGAACATTAGTAAAAAAAAAATTTAGTTTTCCCTTAATTGTTAATAGATATTAAATAGGCAATGCTTTCTTTGGTCTTTCTCATATGCATATTAAAAGGCAATGCTTTCTTTGACCTTTCTCATATGCATATTAAAAGGCAAATGTTCAATAGAAATGATAACCAATTTGTTTTAAACTACTTTAAACTCATCATGAAAAGCTGGAAACTTAATATAAGGCCACACAGTAACCCTCTACCTTGAGTGGCTCTTGCACCTTGTCTTGAGTGAACATTATTAAAAACAAAAAGTGTCTGAAAACCATAACATTGGTTGACTCAGGCCTTGTGAGTAAAATTTGGTAGATAAAACTTGAAGCTGTTAATGGTTAACTTTTCTTTATTACCTATGAATTGCTATAATTTCTTAAGAAAAAGGGATTAGTACTCCCCTTTGCCTTGTCATGGTCAGAATTCAGATTTTTCCTGTACTCAGACTGGTTTCCATGCAAGGCTAGAGATTTCACTATGCAGATGATCTAGCTATCACTGCAGAGACTATTACCAATGCCACAGTTTTCCTACATCATCTAGAAAAATGCTGCTAACGATGCTGGATGTCAATACCTCTAAAACTGAATTCATAAGCTTCAACTAGAAAGGCTCAATACAAACTGCCTCAGGTGAATCAATAAAATCTGTCTTTTACTTATCTAGGAAGCAAAATAAATTCTACTGAAAAGGATGCAAAAATTTGCATAGCTAAAGCATAGACTGCCTTGAATAAAATGAATGTATTCTGGAAATCTGATCTATTAGACAGCCTCAAACAGAGATGCCACTGTAGAGACAGTTTTAATGTATGGTGCCACTGCTTGTACATTAACTAAAACCCTTGAGTCTAAGCTAGATAGAACCTACACCTGGATGCTGAGAACTATACTTAACATCTCTTGTAGACAACATCCAACTAAATCACAGTTCTATAGACCTATCCCTGATATTCCTACAATCTTATGTGAATGTAGAATGCCCTTTGCAGGACACTGCTGGTGAGCAAAACCAGAACTTGTGAGTGATCTACTGTTCTGGACACCTAGCCATGGTACAAGATGAACTGGTTCCCCAGCAATCACCTACATTGTGCAGCTATGTTATGACACAAAATATGACCCTCATGACCTTCCAACCTTGATGCAGGACCATGGAGGTTAGCATGATAAACTCATGAATTTCTGAGCTAGCTCAACCAAATAAAAGAAAAATAAAATAAGTGTAGTAAAGATGGATTTATGTCTTCCCCAAAGGAAATGGTGCAAAAGTGTATGCAACAGACTAGATTAGAGTTTGAACCCAATTTGCCAATTTCATTTTTTATGTTCCTAACTGTTGTGGTACGATCCACCTAATTTACATAGTGGAGTACCGACCATATAAATATGGGTTGGTACCGGGAAGACGAGGGAAGAAGTAAGAAGAGATCTAATCCAGAGACTCTGCCCGACTGCGATTAAGTCAACCCATTCTACAGGAACAGTCTTCCCAAGAATATACCAAAACTAACTGTAAATATTGTGTACCTTTTCCTTGTTTCAATACATTTTGTTTACGTACATTTTGTGTTGTATTATTATTCCATGCTTATCCAAGCTTCAACACTAACTATTACACACTCTACAAATTTCACATTTAGGAATGTTAGGTAAGAAATAATTTTGTTTTATTTCCTTGTTGGTAGAAAGATTTTGTTTCATGGCTCTGATCAGTGTTAATAGTGATGAAAATAAAATTAATACTCAGCATTATATGTGATGCTAATATAAAACTGAGCTCTCCACTGAAAGAAGATAGAAAAACACATGCAGAAACTGGGGAAAGCTGAAATGGTGCAATCTTTTCAGTTGGTGGTCCATCAATGGAGACATCATTGTTAGTGGCCAGCTTGCGCTATGTCAATGACATGCTGGGGAAGTGAAAGAAAAAAAAGTGGAGATGGTGTCATGTGATCAATAAGATACACCCTGGTCATCCAATTCTAATTTTTTGTTCTGTTTTTCTTTTTTTTCTTCCTTGGATGGAATGTTACCCCCACCTATTGCCAATATATTTCACGGACAGGTCCTGAATTACTCACAAAGAAAATAAAATTAGCACTTTAAGTAGTTAGCAAGTTAGGGAAAGGAGTGGAACCAGCTGGAACCAAAACCAGATAAGAAGGGATAAAAAATAAAAGAAAAAGAATATATAGAAAATAGAAGTGAAAAAAAAAAAAAGATGTCTTCTGCTCGTGCCAATCCAAATTCTTGCTTATTCTTCCATTCTGGTTATTATTATCAGCAGTGACA
This sequence comes from Acanthosepion pharaonis, assembly GCA_903632075.3. NCBI lineage: Eukaryota > Metazoa > Mollusca > Cephalopoda > Sepiida > Sepiidae > Acanthosepion > Acanthosepion pharaonis. Next base: position 1,269,069 of record CAHIKZ030003920.1, on the reverse strand, counting down.
GTTAATTTAATGCAGAAAAGCTAAAGAAGATGAAACTAGGTGACAGCAAGAAAAAGATGGCGTATAGCCTATTTCCTTTTTCTCTCTGTGTAGTTCTTTGGAGTGAGGAATACATCTTATCTTTTTGCTTCTCATGCTGATAGTGTTAACACCCAGACCTCCACCTACAGTTCTTTAATGACAACATTCCATTCCTTATTTATCTACCTTTCTCTTGGTAAAGGTGTTAGTTTATCCTGACTGTCTGTCTGTCTTTTCCAGTTAAGGTTTTAATAACTTTTACACGCTTACTCTCTCAACAAGATCACCTGGTATTGAACAGAGATAAAAAACAAAAAAAACAAAAGACTTCTTGCACTGCCTTACTTGAAAAAAGTAATGTCCTTCCTAAGAGATGATTTTAAAGAGAAAAATTAAATAATTATAAGCTTGATGGTGGTGTGCAGCTATTCATTTCTAAGTACATCATTTATGCTCATTTTGAAATATATTAAAGGAGACTTGTACAGTATAACCCTCATACTTCTTTTCATTCAAGTTATATATTCAAAATATGAGACAGGGAAGATTAGATTCATGCTTTTCCAAGGAAATTAGCTTGAAAGAGACTCTGGAAGCTTATAGCTTTCTAGTTACTCTTAACTACATGAATACTTACATACATAGGTGTGTTCTTTTTTTGTTGAAGAAGGTCTGGGAATAATCTTGTACAAAACATTGGTGGGGGGTCTAGCCTTACAAAGGATTTATTATAATGATTTGAAGCAAGGTTTTACATGATAGTCCAAATACACTGAGTGTTTTTATCAAGACACTATCACTAGGAAGGTTGCCATTCAAGTCTTGAGATACCATCCTAGCCATATATGTATATATATATATATATATATATATATATATATATGTATGTATGTATTTGAAAAAAAAATTACATCACAGAATTTATATATTGTTTTAAAAATGATGGAGTACTTTCTACCCTGAACACTTCATCAGAATATTTCAAAGCACAACCCGAGTTGTTCACCAAATGTAGTCTAATCACAGACTCATAAATTGACTGAGTCAAGTAAATACTGTCAATGATGCCACCATCTTATATGAGTAGGTACATGCTGGTTTGCCTCACATGATCAGTGTTTAGGGTACTGCACAAAGCTCAGTCTGCTAAACATTTATGCATTTTAAAAGCTTTTATATCAAGCTTCATCAACTGATTTTCTACAGACAGAAGAACTTTTAATGCCATAATTCCACCCAGTCACTGTTGTGCCATCCACTTATACAAGTTTTTTAGGTCAGTTATTGGCTGTTTTCATTGCTTTCAAAATATCCTGTGAGTATAAAATTCTCCAAGCCACCTTTCCTCATTATGTGTCCAATAAATATCAACTGCCTCTTTCTGATTCTTAAAACTTCCTTGTTGCTTACACTATTTGCCCATAGTATTCTCAGCATCCTTCTGTAGAACCATATCTCTGTTGCCTCAAGCCTCTGTTTCATCTATAAGGAGGTGGTCCAACACTGACCTTGATAAAGGAGTAGGATTTAACTCAACATTTGGGTATAAACATTGTCAGCAGATAAGCTGAGGATAAAAAGGACGGATTCTTTAACAAGGGATAGAGGTATGCACTTGGTTGATACAAGTTTTTAGCAATGAGAAAAGTATCTGGATTTTAGATACGTTTTTCATACTTTAGTGTGTGTATGTATGTATGTATGTATGTATGTATGTATGCATGTATGTCAATCCTGTAGACTTCCCTGTAGAGTACTGATTCCCAAACTTTTTTCTCTGGGCTGCATTTTCAGAATTAAATTTTTTTTGTCCCCCACTGAATTTCATGTGATAAAAAGTACATTTCAAAATAAAAAACAGAGAGAGGGTTAAAGGGAGATAACTGAAGATTCAAAGTCAGAACATTATTATTGATAACTCTTTCCTATAATTTGCAGACCTTAGTTACTATAGTGTTAATATTTGATATAATGCAAAAGTATCACAATGATAAAATTGGTCACTAATTATTTATAACTATTTATACTGGAACTCAGGCATTAAGTTACAAATAATTCATAATAATATTTTAAGTTTTGAAATCATATTTATTTTCGGCATATAAAATTTTTAAACTGTTTCTAAATCTTTGAATTATCTTTCAATCATTTCACCTCACCTATAAGGCACACTGCACTGTTTGGGAACCACTGCTGTAGAGTATCAGGCCACATCCTCATCATCTTTGATGTTGCTGCTGTTTGATTCATAGACAATGGGCGAACCTATCTACTGTCTTTGGTTTTAATGAAACACATTGAAATATTAACAAAATCTACCATGATTCTATTGTTTGCTAACCTGATCAGCCCTTAAGAGATTTTAATTGTTAAATCTCTAAAGTCATGACTGAATTGTTGAACAATCTGAATATGTGATATTACTGCAATTAAATTGATATATCACAAAAACCATTAAAAATCAAGTCGTACAAGTTCATTTCTTATGAGAGTAAAATGATTTCCCTTTCAAATGATACCAAATTTAGCCTTCTTGGTATTGCAGGCTATGAGATATGGTTTTGGAAATCTATAAGTTGTAGATTTCCAATGCCTCTAGTTGATCATGTGACAGGTGTCAATGCTGTGTACTGAAATACCTGATTGCAGTGCATTCAAGTGCTCACCTTAAGTGTGTGAACCTTGCAGGCACATTTAGGTGCTTCCAGCCTTAAAGGGTTAAAAATGGTTTGAGAGACTTATATAGAGTTATCCCCCTTTCAAATAAACCTTAAAAACACAAGTTAAAATGTATTTAATTTGTTGAATGTTGCCATTTGATTACACCTCAGGACAGGTGATAAATAATGAAGGGGAAAAATTTTATATATATTTTTTTTTGTTTCTGGATGAAATTTTAATTATTGACAAATACATTTTTTTAATCCTTTTCTAAGAATTTCATCTTTGCTTTTAACTGTTTATAAAAAACATTGATTGATTTTGGTAATTAAGGTTTCTATATACGTAGGCATGTATGTATGTGTGTGTGTTTGAAAAACATGCTTGTAGGTAATGAATATTAAATTAACAAAGATGCTGTTAACATTTATCTATATTTCTGAGATGAGGTATTTATACTATTTACACTATTTAAGATTGTTCTGACTGTTGACTTCATCTTTATTGTCATATTCACAATGTTTCAGCCATTGTATACTCCTGCCTTCTTCAGGTTTTAGACATTTGAATTTTGAACAAAACCCTTGGTGACTTCACCCAAAGACTTATGACTTCAATACTTGACCACAGCTGAAGTGGACAAAAACATGAAGAGTTGAGTTACTAAAGAGAAATAACTCAAACTGAAATATCCAGTAAAGACATGGCACGTGGAACTAGAACAATCTACCCCTGTGGACTAAATAAAGGGTTTGGTTCAAAATTTAAATGTATATCACCTGAAGAAGCCTGGTGTGTACAATGACCAAAATGTGAATATGAAAATAAAGATGAGGACAATAGTTCAAATAATATAAATAGTGTAAAAAAATGCTGTTAATTTTTTCACTACTTAGATGTTTATTCTTATTCACACTCCCATAGTAAATTAATGTTCCTAAAAATGATTTTATATAAATAAATATTAAAATAAGGTTTAAAGTGTTTACAGACAGACTAATGTCATCTTTTTTTTGTTATTATCAACACATTTTGGCTATTGTGACATTTAGCCTTCTTCACATGTCTGTCAATCCAAGTGACCATCAAGGAATCTCAAAGATATTTTAATCATTTCATCCCTAGCAGATCTTTCTTTGTGATTGTTATGATGTTGATTTGGGGTTAGTAGAGACAAACGCCAAATAACACGTAACAATAAAAAGGGTTTTAACAGGTTGGTAAAAAGGTACATCAAATCGCCTGAGTAGTCAATAACTAGCTCAGCTAAGAACTTCTCTGTCTATCTATCTTCTTCATGTCAACTGACATGCCACTATTTAAAGTTTTTGTTCACAGACGCAGACAAGTTCATCTTCAAGAGGGGTGGTAGGTTTCCGATACAACAGTGATTGATCTTAAAATGCAGTTGTATACAACTGACAGTTTAAATATTTCAGAACAGCATGACATCCATACAGAAGTCTCAATCTGATGAGGCTATTTAAGAACATGACTAGAGTTTTCAGGTTAATGTTTTTGTTTTGAAACAATTTGCAGTATTGGGTGTAACTAACTCTGGCACAGTGTATTCTATTTCCTTATCTCCTATAATAAATTTGTTATAACTCATCCATATGTTGTCAATGTATCTGAAGTTATCTAGTATTTATTAATGCCACATCCTGATTTTTTTATGACTTCCAGTGTCATCGGTATAACGCCCCCCCCTCATCGGTACATTGTCCTCAGGAGGGAAAGCCGGAACTCTGGTTTTATTAGTAGATATGTTTGGGATGTGGTATGGAATACTTAAATGATGAATGTCCATCTCTACCAACCTGTGCTTGTATATACATACAGCATAGTATGGGAAAAGATGAAATAGTTTGCGTCTTTCATTTCCACCTTGTTGTACTTCTGTTGAGTTTTGAAATGTTTTGGTATTGGATTTCTCAAAAGACATTTAAATCTTTATGGGTCGCTATATATATATATATATATATATATATATATATATATATATATATATATTCAAACAAATATATATATATATATATATATTTTTTAAAATATATATATATTTGTTTGAATCAAATATATATATATATATATATATATATATATTTTGAATTATATATATATATATATATATATATATATATATATATATATATATATATATATATATATATATATATATATATATATATCTGAGGCACGGTGGAGTAATGGATAGCGGCTTGGATTGAGGAATTGCAGAGCCGAGTTCGAATTCCAGTCGAATCCATTACATTCACTTACGTGCTAATACCCTTGGGAAAGGTATGAATCCTCTTCCTCTCCCTCCAGCTATGGATAAAATAGCAGGACAGACTGGGTTCTATAGCCTTGGATGGCAACTGGTCTAGGAGAAGGACAATTCTGAATTCAAAATCTGCGGAGGGTCGTTTGGGAACCTTGTGGCATTCGGTGCACAAGGTCTCTGTATTCGTCCCTTCAAAAAGGGTGGATGGTCCTGCACGAGGCCTTCACCACTATAATCAAATCTCATGTGCCGGTGTCGGGCTGTCAGTTTCCTGGAAACTGATCTGCTTGACCCTGATACGTCGAATCTCGACGGGAGAGTTGATTATATATATCTGAGATCTAGATTTTCAGTGTGGTTAGAGCTTGGAATGCATTTTCTAATAGAGGAGAAAAGCAATTCTCTATTGATGCTGTAGCGTGCATCACTAAAATTATTTATCTTTGACTGGGAATGACGTGGAAAAGAACAAGCAAAGATGCTGGAGGTTACCAAATATACAGCAGTCACAATGCAATTTATATTGAACATAAAATAGCACATAATGGTTCAAAACATAACAATTGAATTTATTAGTGTTGATGTATATGCATATAAGCTGAAGGTTTGAATGAGTTATGTCTCTTAGATATTTGGAAATATTTGTACCAGAGCTCATAAAGATGAAGTAATTATTAAACTGAAGTTTTAGAAGAATAAATTTCCTGTTGTATGTTAGGAAATGTGAATTGGTAAAGTTGGTAAAAGTTCAGAAGAGTTAAGAGTTTGTACTTGCATGAAATGGTAATGTTCTTTAACATCTGATCGCATGGTCAAGACGGGAGTTCTTGAAGTTTACATTTTGGCAGCAAGGAGAAAGATGAATGAGAAAACAGAGAGAGAAGGCTTACTCGTGTTTTGTTTATATAAGATGGTGTATCACATGACTGGCTCAAACCTTAGTGAGTGGGAAATTTCATTCCTCGCGTTCAGGATATCTGATTGGTCGGAATTGACCAATCAACAAGCTAGTTTTGAGGAGATTAACCAATGAATGCTTGTCGCATGATTTGTATGTATGATGGTGTTGATAATTACCACAATGCCATCATAGGCAAGTTTACAATTTTTTGTTGGATAGTTATGCAATTTCCTGGAATTTGAAGTGTTTAGTATTTACTAATTCCACATCCTCAATTTTTATGATTGATTCTAGGTATGGTGCCATCACTGATTTCAGTTGAATTCCATTTCATAGTTTCTCTTTTGGAATAGTTTATCTTAAATCCTCTTTCTTGGAACACTTGGTAGAGGATGTTCATTTTCTGATGAAGATCATTCTTATCTTAGCTATGAATACCTATGTCATCAGCATAGTCCACCCCCACCCCCATGTCATCTTCATTACATTGATCTCAAAAAGGAAAGCAGGATCATTCTTTTATTGCAAGATTTGTTTGGGATGTGGTATAGAATAATTAAATGTTCAGTACCCATCTCTTTGCATCTATACATGTAAATGTGTAGGACATAGTCTAGGAAAAATAAATAAACTAGGGATCTCATTTCTTCTTTGTCATATCCATGATGGGGTTTGAAATGTTTCTGTTTTCTGGCACATTTCTTTGTTTGTGATTCTGTACCACCATGTTCAAAGAAGTGTGGTCTTTGCCAAGACTCTCAGGCTTTACTCACCCAAAGACATTTTTAAACATTAATCTTAGATTAATGCAGTTCAAGAAATGTCCATTTGTCTTCAATTCATCTATCAGTTGTTCTATATTTCAGTTTTTTTCCCTTTCGCTTTCTCATTTCTAAATTCTTTTGCTCATAGGTGAGATTCCAATGGAAAATAAAATAAAATATTTACTATGAGCTAGGAATGTTGACTTAAAGTAAATTGAAAAGAATGCCAGTGAGAAAATAAAAGTGACTGACTTGACTTCAAAACAGGGTCATGGTAGGAGGAGTGAGAGAAAATTAAATTGACCAATAAAAAGAAACCAATTCTTTTTATTTTCTATCTTCTTAATGTTATGTGTTTATTTTTCATTTAGAATTTTATTTTTGTGTTTTTAATATTTTTTAAATTATTTTTTGTTTTGTTCTTACACTTGTTTGTAAGATTGCTGACACAATAAACTTAGAGTTAAAATAAACTAAACTAAATTAAATTTAAAATAAAGAAAAACTCTCAAAATAATTTATGGCTGTTGAAGAAGTGTATCAGGTTTTTACATTTTCTAATCATTTAACAAATAAAAGTTTTTTTAAAATGTATTTTTCATTTATTTATTGAGTTATATATTTTCTCACTAGAACTGGTACTAAAATGAAATATTTTTTTCATATATATATATATATATATAAACAACTGTTCAAATGATGTTTGAAGCCACCCCCAGAATTTTCATGGGACGAACTTGACAGAAGAGTGAAAACAAAAACAAAAAAAAAGCTCTTAGAGTCATTGAAAAAAAAATGGAATCACTTATCAAATATACTTTGAGAAACTTTTGTAATGAATGACAAGAATTTGTTCTGCAGTAAACAAGGCTAAAGGAAGATATTTTGATGAGAGCAAAATTTAATCATAAAATGCTTTTTTTCTTTTTGTCATAATAACATCTCTAATAAAAAAAATCATGTTTCACTTTTTTTAACCATGTATAATAATTTTCTTAAAGTACAGAACAACTAACTACATTTAGGCCAATTTAAAAAATTACCAAGGTGACCAATAAAAGAACTGTAGTGTATCTATCTATATCTATATATATATATATATATATATATATATATATATATATATATATATATATATATATATATATATATATATATATATATATATATATATATATATATATATATATGTGTGTGTGTGTGTGTGTTATGAATAATCAAGAGTGGTCTCCCCTTTTTTCGTTACTCTCCTCTTTGATAGAGCTATTTCTATTTACTGGGAATATAAGAGGACACTATACGCAAACCTTGTATTCTCAGTTGAATAAAGCTTCCTTTAAAGTTTACACCTGCATAATTTTGTCATTACAATATATATACTAAACTCTCCTGTCAATTTCAAAGGATGTGTCCAAGAGTCCAATTTTAGAATTGAATTGACTACCCACACAAATAATTTGCTTGTAGTCATAAAGGTTTTGGGAGAACCAACCATACTTTTCAAAAGAGGTAATAACAGAGATTTGGTGTGTTCCAGTGTCCCCCCACAGCTCCCCACCCCCCACAGCTTTGAATTCAGTGCTTTTCTTTCCATAAACTAGTAACCACCTATGGCATATTCTGAACTATATAATGAATAATATTCTTATAATCGAAAGGAAAAGATATAAATTATTTATACTAAACAACATAAAAAAGACAATGCTTTAATAAATTTTGTTCAATATTTTCACCTCAAAAAATTGTACAGAACTTTCATTCTAATCTGCTTTGTGTGAGTGTATATATATATATATATATATATATATATATATATATATATATATATATATATATATATAGTAAAGATGTCTGTTAATCAGTATGGATAATTCCAAAGAAGATATAATCCAGAGAGCTCAATGTAAATGAATTATAATCACCATGAACCCTTAAAGTTGTCTGTTTCTTAATATCATATATATATATATATATATATATATATATATATATATATATATATGATATACAGAAAAAACAAACAAAAATCCTAATATGCAATTATGCTGTTTTTATGTTAATATAATGTCAATGTCGGACGTTTCAGTCTAGTAGACCATCTACAGGAGATATTCATAAAGCATAATTAACATTAGACTATATTTTATATATTGTTTTATGAATATGTCCTTTTTGTTTCCATAAATTCTTGTGTCAGACATGGATACTAACATGACTTGGTGGTATTTTTTCATACATTTACTGTAATGGTGCTTGGCCTGAGTGTCCGACTTGGTCTCTATGAAGCAGGATACACATTGCTCTTTCTCTTGCAATGTTGTTATTTTCATTAAAAGACAGGGATAAATAGTAATCACTTTTAACATCTACTTAAAAACACATTTGAAAGTGAATTAAAAAAGAACAAACTTTATATAAATTAAATCTTTAATAATATTTCTTTAACATGTAAAGAATTGTATTTATGGATCTTAACTCTAATAGATACAATAAACCGTGAATATTGTACAGTTAAATTATGGGCGCCCTGTGTATATATATATATATATATATATATATATATATATATATATATATATATATATATATATATATATATATATTTCATTTCAGTACCAGTTCTGTAGGGAAAAGATGTAACTAAATAAATGAAACAAACATTTAAAAAAAAAAATTATTGTAACTTATTTATATTTCATATAAACTTATATATTTATATGTATTTAATTTTGACTCTCTTTTATTTACATTTATTTTCTAGTCTTTTTTCTTTTCTTTTTTTTTACCTGTCCTTCTGCAAACACAGCGTTGACTAGCAAAATGTCAGTTTATGACAATTTTTTAAAAAATCATCTTTTTTTTTTACTGTCTTAGACTAATTTTTTTCTTGTTTCTGTATTCCGAAGCAGCAAAGTTTTTTTCTTTTTTTTTTTTCTACTGTCTCTACCATTTTATGAGGACATGTTATTTTTACAGCTTTTACCAGAGAAACAAAACATTTCTCAAACTAAAATTCTTGTTTTGGAATAAATTCCAATCTCAAAATGACAACACTTTTTAATTTAGTATTTTTATTGCTGTTCTCTAATATTTTACGCTGACAGAATGTTTAAAGAAAAGATTATTGAAACAGTTTCCAGATATTTTAGAACTCAGTGACTAATTCAAAATAAAATTAAAAAAATTAAAATTAATTTTTTTAATTAGGAAAATTTTTTTCTTAATTAACTGAAACACAAAAAAAGCAGGTGTTGCTTTTTCCTCGTCTGGAGTAGTTGTGAGGCTATAAAAAATAGGTTTCAAGCAGGCACCAATGTTTTTTTTAATAAATTTCCTAAATTCTATTTTAGCCATTTGGGTGGAAAATTCATAAAACACCAGACATATGGTATTAATTATAAAAACTGTTGTATCTTTACTGTTAATTCACCCCAAATAATGTAAAGTTAGTTATTACAAATATTAATTCACCCCAAGAAATTTTAAACCAAAATTTGTTTAGCTCGCCTTGCAACAATTCTAAGCCTCAAATGAAAAATTACCAAAAATCAAAGTGTTATTCCCATTTCATAAATGCAGATGATATTCAAGGTACTTAGAAGGAATTCTTTTATCATTTAAAAAAAAAAAGAAAAAATTCTGTTTTGGCTTGTTTATCAGGGTGAGCGCAAATGTAGACCCCACACTTAGAAATAGCACACACCAAGTTGCCCATATTTGGGGTGATTGCAAAGGTCAACCAAATCAGAGTGCAATGGAAGGGCCTCACTCTGGGAGAATTCAGTGTGAATTTTAGTAAATATAAATTCTTTTTATTTTGGGTGAATTAATATTTTGGGGTTAATTAACAGAAAAGATATAAACTGTTAAACTTAGTCTATTCTAATTTTTGTCAGAATATTTTAAATGAGTAATTATTGTCATTATATGTTTTATTATTCTAACCAATATGCCCAACTTATTTGTTATACTCAAAATACACATATATAAATGGAACACTAAAAATATTAAAAGAATCTGCACTTCATACAACACAGGATCATAGCTCTTCTGAATCAAACTCTCCTTAGAAGAAAACATGACCTAGAACTGTATGTATTCTATACCATGCAGTTATGGTAAGGAATACAAAAATACCAACCTTCCACTAAAAGTAAGGATAGAAGAATAATAACCTTTATCACTCTGTATATATAGAAAAAGTTTATCCTGCCACTAAAGATGACTCTGATCCTTGAACAATAGTGTGTTTGAATTTCATAGTTGTGTTGTCATGTCCTGCTATGGCAACAGTAAACAACTTTGAGTGAAATTAACAATAAGGTTACTTGAATTGAGAGGCCTTGAAAAAGAATGAAATGTTAATAATGCAGAGTGCTAAAGGTTTTGTCCTGGGAGAAACATTGAAATCAAATATAGTTAATTATATACAGACATCAACCCCTGTTGAATGAAGTCATTATAATAGGCAGAGAACAACATTGGAGGATAAGATAAATTATTACACATGTTAAACACTGAAAACTTGCTCAGTAGACCTAGAATAGAGATGAATAACATCTGTGAGTTTTTGATTTAGAAAGAAAGGACATCAATAACAAAACAAAATCAGGGCATTTCAACATGGTGCAATGGTTAGCAAACTTATCTCACTAAATCAATATTTGTACAACCTCTAAGCTATGCTTAGTAAATTGCTAATACAAAACCAGCACCTGAGTACAGCCATTAAATTTATAACTACAGAATTTCAGTATTAGAGTGTCCAAGAGACACATTGCCTAATGGATTAAAACATTGATTAAAACATCTAGTTCCCTGGTGGTTGAGAGTTCAATCCATGGTTCTGGCAATGCTGAAAAGTCACATAATTTGATTCAGAAATAAACAAGTGCCAGAAAGATTATTAAAGGATAGAAAATATCTCCATGGGAATAGTCTACCAAATATTCAAAATTTCAAGAAGATTATTGAGTACAAAGAGAGACATCTGAAGAAGGCCAGAGAATACAATGGCCAGAATGTTGTGATTATAAGGATATGTGATTGAGGATTTTGGTTTGGATATCAAGGCATATGATGACAGATACCTGAAGAATGCCAAATGATCAGTCAGTTATTTGCCATGTGTGATACATACTGTTGAGGGGTCCACCCCTTTTTATACAAATGGACTCACCCAGTGTATACTTATACTACTGCCAGTGAAGACCCGAGAGAGCAAGACCAAAGAGTCGAGTCGAGTCCAGAGTGACAGAGTAAAAGGTTGTAGGTAACCAGAAGAGTGAGGGTGAGGTAACAGCGTTGTAGGAGTCACAGTGAGCGAGCACGTAGACTCAGTAAGAAGTCATACAGCGATACTTCAATATTAAAGACTATATATATATTTTGCTACTAACATGTATTCCTGGAACTACTAACCTGCTTTACCAGTTTGTGTTATTACATAAATACATTATTATCATATATTCATTCCTGGCATTTGTTATTTATTGGTACCGGATTTCAACCCGGAATCCACAACACATACCTTTCCCAAGGGTATTAGCAAGTAAGTGAATGTAATGGATTTGATTGGAATTCGAAATTGTCCCTTCAATTCCTCAATCCAAGCCACTATCCATTTTTCCACTGTGAGGATACAACCAAGATGAGGATTTTGCTTTGAATATCAAGGCATATGATGACAGATACCTAAAGAAGGTCAAAGGATACAATGGCTGAAAGGTTGTAAGCATAACAACCAAAATGAGCATATTGGTCTCAGTAGGAAATAAAAAACAATGCCATCCCTAGATTTTAGAACTATTTATTGATATGCTCTATGTGATTTTTAAAGGAGTCATTCTCATTCCAAGAGTTTTTCAGATTATTGATCTCATTCTGCTAATTGCTCTTGTTGCCACAAGGATTTTTGTTTAATCTGTTAATGCTACTTTGAATCAATTTGTCATTGCATGTGAAGAATTTAACCCATTTTGTAAAACTGATTGTCGGGTAACCTATCACCCCTTCACAAATGGTGAGTTTCAGTATAGTGAACCTTTCTAATAAAATGCCAATGAAGATTTTACTTATCTTAAAAGAGCAACTGATTAATTATATTATCTAAAGCAACACATCAGTATATTTGAACAGTTTTACTTTTTAAATCAATTCTAGGGTCATTTTTGACAGGTGTGATTTCATTTCCCAAATAAAAAGTGAATTGGACAAATCTCTATTCTTACCTACCCTCACTATAATCATTTATTCATTATTTTCTCAGGTGTTCCTGACCCACCTTTGGACGTGAAAATCGTGAGCTGTCCCAATGGCGGAGCAGAACTCTCATGGAGGCCAGGCAATGACAATGGATACCGTATCACAAACTTTTTTATACAGTATAATTCATCAGATAACCCAACACTGTGGCACACTTACGAAGAGCCAATCCTACCCTCCTGGACAAATTATTATATGAATCTACGTCCTTGGGGCACCTACTCAATACGGATGCTTGCTGAAAACAAACTAGGCTTGTCAAAACCCAGTTCACCAACCAAAAGAACTTGCTCAGCACCACCATCACATCCTGACAGAAATCCAAAAGAAGTTTGGACAAGAACAGACCAGACTGGAAAACTGATTATTCAATGGACAGTAAGTTGTTTTTCTTTTTTTTATTAATGTTTTTTATGTTGAATGCATTCATGTTTCAAAAAAAATCTACACGCTGTTTAAAGTATCAATGCCTCTGAGTGGGGAGTGCAAAGGAGTGTATACATCAGTTATAATCTAGTATAGGAAGTAAGGAAATTGGACATAAAATAAGTTATGTTACAGGTAGTTTTGCCCAATACCACAAGATTTACAAAACCAAAACCTTAACTATAAAACAAGTCACATTCTGAAATAACCTCATTAGATTGAGTCTTTCAAATGTATAATATACATAGCGCCAAACTCAAGGACATTGTCCAGTGGATAAAGGCATCAGTTAGATCTAGTGACTAGAATTGATTCTTCATTACATATGAAGAACTTAACTTATTTTGTAAAACTGATTATCAGGTCACCTATCACCTCTTCACAAAAAATGAGTTTCAGCATTGTGAATCTTTCTAATAAGATTCCAAATAACCTTTCTAATAAATGCCAAAATGCCAAATGACTAGACCCAAAGAGTTGTGACTTCAATACCAAGTTACAGCAGTGCTGAACCAAAACTTGAAGAGTTGAGTTGAAAGGGAATAACTGAGACATCCAGAAGAGGCATGGCACGTGGAACTAGAACAATCTACCCTGGTGGATGAAATAAAGGGTTCAGTTCAATATTCCAATCACCTGAAGAAGGTCGGAGCTTACAACAGCCAAAACGTTGTGAATATGGCAATGATGATAAGGACAATAGTTCAAATAATGTAAATAATGTAAGCAAGTTCCAAACTCATTTAGAAATTTAATGCTTTTTCCTGGAGCCTTGCACCAAAGCAAGTTAAAGGTAATGAATTTGATCCTCACTGAGTTCCCCACACTTCTGGTATTGTGTCAAACTAAATTAAGCTAAGCTTATGTCTGAAAACTGGATAATCAACATACAATCTCTCCTCATGCCAAGGTACTTAGCCCCTTTTAATCCGACCAAAAAATGATAGGTTGAAATTCTAAATAGCAATCTTACTTTTTGATAGACTGCTGCCAAAATGATAAAAAACCTCAATTAATTTCTTATAGTTTGTCACTATCCACCTAACCCTTGAGATACAGATTAATCTATTTCCCTGCAGGGTATAAAATATAATTAAATATCAGTTTTCATATAAAGTCTTAAAATGTTTTTTTTTTTTTAATATTTATGACTGCAGACATCAGGGGTGTTCAAAGATAAAAATATAGCCCAAAAGAGGGAATTTTGTTGCCATATTATTTAGTCTGAATATCTTATATTGTTGACCAAAAAATGTGTGTATTCCTTTCAGCATATTTTTCAGTGTTTCCCCCTAACATTTTCTACTTTTATTGTATTCAGATATATAAGTAAATAAAAAATTATTAAATATTGCTAACGTATCAAATTCTCCAAGCCACCTTTCCTTATTATGTGTCCAATAAATATCACCTGCCTCTTTCTGATTCTAAGTATAAGTATATACCAATTGTACAATTCCAACAATTAAGTTAATAAAATTTGCAGTGCCATATTCACCTCAATCCCTTCACCAGAAAACAAGTTTTGTTGTAGGGGAAAGCTTAAAAAAACTTAGAAGGTTAGAAGGGTTTTTTTTATTTGTGATATGCATCTTCTTCTTCATGTGCTATATCCCTTCATGATGTAGACGATCATGGCCCTCCATATCTTCCTGTTCCTTGCAGCTCTTAATAAATTTTATCTTTTTGCTATTTCTCCCAAACCCTGTTCTACCATCCATTTACCCAAACCCATCATATATGTTACGTGCTGTTTTCCTCTCTCTCTTTATCTGTCCTGTGGGTATCAGATTTTCCAAGCCCTCCTTCCTTATTACATCCCAGAAATTTCAGCTGCCTTTTCCTCATGCTAAGTATAAATTTTCTTTTTCTCTAAAACCTTGTCATTACTCACGGTTCATGCATAGCAATCTAAAAAAAGAATTTGAAAGATGATTTTATGGTCACTGTGCCTATTGTAAAACCTCACCATTTAAGTTAATAAAAGTTTCCAATGACAAATTTATCTTAATCCCTGAACCAGAGAAAAAGTGCAGTTGTGGAGAAAAAGTTTTAAAAATTACTTGAGGAAGGTCAAAGAACCCACCAGCTGAAAAGTGGTTATCAAAACAAAAGTGAGCACACAATTCTGAGGGCTCCATCAAGTTAAGGAAGTATTTTATTTTTTGTATTTGTTTTCTTTTTTTGTTAATCTTTTCACCCCAAGCAAGGTGATAATGCCACTGAGATGCAAGGGGGTTACTGAGAGTGAAAGAAGATGAGAAAGTATTAGTAAGGAAAAAAACAATAAAAGAACAAGTTTCAGGAAGAAAGAAAATGGCACCCGATATTGCATTTAAACTTGTAAAGATCATAAGTGACAAGAACGCAGAAAAGATTGGAAGATATTTCAACAAGTAAGAAATGCAAGGAAAGAAACTATTAGAATAAAACTTATGGTTAGATCTATTTCAACAGTAGAACAATGAGACCTAATTGCCAGTCTAGTACTACATTGAAATTCATGCGGGCAAGTTACCAAAGACAAAAAATCATTAGAACAATTCCTATGAAACTATTTATAGAAAATGCACAGAGAAACCACATCACAAGGTTGTCACCTTTTCCAAAAGGAAATTGGCAACATTCAATCATTTTTACAATTAATGATTAATTGCTTTCGTCTAAATTAAATGGCAGAATTGAAAAATAAATTCCACAGTAAAATTTGTAATGCCTGAAAAAAAACCGTAAAACAAGGATGCCATAAACTTGTTACAGTAAGTAAAATTTATTGGCTTTTTTCAGCCTTTTTTTTTTTTATTAACCTATTTCTTTGTTCTCTAAAACCTTTATTACTTGTCAGTGATTCTTCGAGGTTTTTCCTAATTGCTTATCGGAACTTGGAACAAGAAATGGCTGAAGAATCTTAAATAGTTTCATAAATTATGATTTGAATATTTTCATCTATAAATATTGATAAAGAAATCCATAAATATAAATCAACACTCAAGTGAAGACAAAATTGACGGCTGAGTGAGAAAATGTTAGATGAGAAATTTCATGTCTTTGTATGCCTTAATTGTTATTCTGTGTTTGATTATAGAAATAAGAGTTCATAAATATTTATCAGGTTCTCAGATGCATGCCTATCTTTTAGATTACTAACACTTAATCGAACTCTTTCTAACTCTGAAGATTTATGGCTTTCAATTGCCAATCTTCTAGCTATTATTACACCAATGCAATAGAGACAGTATATGTTG
>CAHIKZ030003920.1:1210000-1247500 GCA_903632075.3 Acanthosepion pharaonis | reverse complement strand
TCCTTATAAGAAAATATTCAGCTATCACTGATCAAGCAGCCAGTGCTACTTTTGGTTGAAGTTTATTAATTTTTTCTACTAAAGCTTTTCTCCTTGTGATGTTTATTTAGTTTGGTTGCATCATGATGTCTACATAATTTGGTCATTTAGTTCATGACTTAAGCCAATTAATATTCTGCATCTTTTCTTCCTGTTTACATTTGCCTCATCATATCATGTATGGTACCAGACTCATTCAGAAATATCTAAACCATCAGCTACATCTAAGGACTTTGAGCAAGTGAAGCCTAGGGGTCTTGGTGAACAATAGTTTGAATATATATAATGTAAATAATTCAAGCACAAGGTTAAGAAGGAAATTTCCATCAATACTAGAAAGAGCAATAACAGCTACTGGACTTGAGAAATCTATTTTCTTGAATTTTTTTTTTTTAAGAGAAAGATTTTATAAATTTCAACCAAAAACAGTACTGGCTGTTCAGTCAATGAAAGCCAAATGTTTCCTTGTAGGGAAACGGCTAATATTACCATTACCATCTTCAAATACTTCCTAGTTTATTATCCCTTTAATTTTTCTCAAATACTTTTTTGGGACATTCTTAATACAAGATCTTTTCTTGCTCTTATGGTAGAGTAATTTATAGTGCCTAAGATTGAGGAATTGGAGAGCCAAGTTCAAATTCCAATCGAATCCATTATATTTACTTACATGCTAATACTCTTGGGAAAGGTATGAATCTTCTTCTTCTCCCCGCAGCTATGGGAAAATAGCATGACTGACTGGGTTCTATAGCCTTGGATGGCAACTAGTCTACTGCAGAAAGAAATGTCAACCCACTGCGGGGAAAAAATCTGTCAGTCATGTATCAAAAGATACATGCTTGCCTAAGCATGTATCATGCATGGCACATAACTGACTGACTGACTTATTCTGCTAGAGTTTTCAATTTCTTCTTGTATTGTTCTTTGATTAAATCACAATTTCAAACATTGTGTTTCTATCATTCAATGACTTTGCAATATCTCACTTCTTTTTGAGGCTTTAAATTTCATTTGACTCATAGCAATCTTTATTTATCAGAAATGTTGTTGTTTTCAGGAATAAGGTATATTGACATGTTGAGAAGAAAACATGATGAACTCAGTATCATGTCAGTATTTTTATTAGAGGTCATAATAGTTTGAAAATATATAAATTTACCCAAATATTCCAGTCACTATATTTCAACCAAAATATAATGATTTTTGTTCCATGTAGATATAACATATTGTAAACAAATTATTAATTCTGTATTTATATATATATATATATATATATATATATATATATATATATATATACATATATATATATGTATGTATGTATAAACATTCACGACAGCATATTTCAAGCAAAGTTGAGTCTAAAATGTTTAAAATCAATGATTCTCAAATTTAATGCAGAATTTTAGTTCCTTTTTAAATTCTTTTTATATATAATATTTGTTTATTTAAACTGCCATTTTAAATAAACATCTTTTTACGGAACAATATTTTTTATTTGTTTTTATCATTATCATTTCTCTCTTTTCTTTTGTTGTTCTTTCAACATGTCTCCTATTGTCTTTCGTAAGTGAATTTTTTGTTTGCAAAAATGCAGAAATTGTATTGTTTTTGCACATATTCTCTGTCAACCATTAGGGAACTGGTTACCAAAAATCTTTGGGAAGATGGGAATTTTTCTTTTCTTCACCAGATGGCTCATTGTTTGGTCTTTTCTGTTCTTTTTCTATAATTGTTTTTATTACTTAGTATGCAGATACGTATGTGTGTTTTTCTGTGTCTTGAAGGAAAAAACTGAAGGAGAAAATAAATATTTATTAAAAAATGGAAGAAAAGAAAAGTTAAGATATAAAAAGGAGGAAAAAAATTTTAAAAAGAAAGAAAATTATAAATCTTGCAAAGGAGAAAATGACAAGGTAAAGCAAGGAATAGAGAAGAATAAAAATATAAAGAAGACAAAAAAATTGACTAGAAAGAAAAAAATGAAAAGCAAATAAAGAAAAATTGAAGAAATGTCGAAATATAAAAGAGATTTGAAATGGATGAAGTGTTCACTAAAATTTGTATATATAGCTAATATATATATTTACACACACACACACACACACATATATATATATATATATATATATATATATATAGCTCTATTCTGTTTGCTGTTGTCTTCCTTCATCGATGTTTGTTCATAAACACTGAACCAAAATGGCCGCCAGAAATCTGTTTGGGAAATGTGTGCATTTTTTGGTTAATTAAAAACAGGATCGTCTGGAAAAATAGTTTCCTTAAGACATGTTCCTTCCAAACACTCATGAGAACAACACTAACAATAACCAGAGTGCTGTAAAACAAACAGTAGCAGAAATAATTCTCATGTTTCTACTGCAACTTAACTATTCTGAAGTATTTGCAATATTGTTTCAAAGAAATTCTTTTGATTAGATAATTTTCCTAGATTTTATCTTTCAATTTTTTCTTTCATTTTTATTTCATAAACATTTTTCTTTCAATTTCCATTCTATTTTACTCTTCTTTCTTTCAAAGCTTTTTCCACTTTGTGGAATGAACTCCTACATTGGTGGTTTTCTGAATACTTTAATCTTGATCACAAGTCATTGAGTTCATCATTATCTATCCTCCTTATCTCACTTCCTTTTAATGATTTAATTACCTCCCCTTTGATTCTAATACCTATATAAAGGTGTAAAGTGGAGACTAGCTTTACTTGTATTTTATTCTGGAAATTATGGAGGACTAAAGAGATAACAGAAGGAACTAAAGTGAGGAATAACACTTTCTACCACCTTCCATCCACTAATTTCAAAAAGACTTCACTCATCATTGCCATTTCAGTTTTAGTCCTCTACCTTGAATGATGCGCAAACGTTGTATAGAGTAATATTTATTTTTAAGAAAACAAACAAAGCAATAATACCACTTAGACCAAGGATTACTTAGTGGGAAAGAGAATGAGAAGACATTAGTGAGGAGAAAATAAAATAAAAGAACAAGAAGACAGATGTGACTGAGGTTGCATTTAAATTTTTTGAAGATCGTAGTTGGCAAGGAGCAAGAAACAGGAATACAATTTTAATACATCCAAGACAAAACTACTGTCATTTACTCACTATAGAGAAACTCCACTGCCTCCTATCAGCATAGTTGATGCTCAACTCTATCAGAGCACCTCACCATGCTTTCTTGGTCTCATGTTTTCCACTGATCTGAGGTGGAACAACTGTATTGAATCCATAGCTACATCTACTGCAAGGAAAGTTGGTTCTCTGTGTCACGCCAGAAGGTTTTTCTCATCTGAGTCCATCCTTCACATCAACAAATGTACCATTCGTCCATGCATAGAATACTGTTGCCATAGGTGGTCTGGTGCCTCCACTTTTCATCTCAAGGTTCTCAACAAAATCCAAAGACGGATATGCAGTTTGATCGGTCCTGACTTGGGGTCTCAACTCCAGTCACTTTCTCACCTCTGTCTTTTCTATAAATATTTTCATGGCATCTGCTCTGACAAGCTATTTTCACTGGTGTCCCAACTGCACGAATTTAAGCATTCTACTAGGTTGTCATCTCGGTCCCAACCTTTTACTGCCGAAACAGTTAAATATAACCACTTCTTCTACTTCAACAGCATCTTCTATCGTACTTTTCAACAGTGGAACTCCCTTCCTCTTACTTGCTTCCCTGATAACTATAATCTTCAAAAATTTAAATGTAATGTCAATCAACATCTTCTGATGCCTTGATCTCTGTTCTTCTTTTTATCCTTCTCCATTTTTCTTTTTATCCTTTCCTCATCCCCACTATAACCAGTCTTTTCCCTTACTTTCATTCTCTGTAATCCTCTGCATACTAGTAGCACTCCCACCTTGCTTGGTGTGAAATGCTTAAAAAAAAAGTTTCACAGATGAGAAGTGCAAGACAAGAAACTATTAGAATAAATCATGCAGTAAAATAAGGGAGACATATTTGCCAATCTTAATTCTTGTTCTACTGTGTCCATTCAGGACGTAGGTGATCATGGCTTTCCACAACTTCATATCCCTTGTATCATACTTATTATAAAACCCAGGTTGTGTGTGTGTGTGTCTGTACGTTTATATATTGGATCGGATTTCCTACATTTTTCAACCGATTTCAACAAAACTTCACAGGACTGCGTAAAATTACCTTGCGGTGGTTCTGACAGCGCCAAAAATTGGAAAAACACAGTTATTTTTGCATGAAATCAATTTGAAAACATGATTAAGAGGCATCACTTTTGCAGAATGAAAGGGGGACAACTCATATCGAGTTATACTTATTACAAAACCCAGGTTGTTTGTGGGTGTGTGTGTGTGTGTGTGTGTGTGTTTATATATGGGATCAGATTTCCTACATTTTTCAACCGATTTCAACAAAACTTCACAGGACTGCGTAAAATTACCTTGCGGTGGTTCTGACAGTGCCAAAAATTGGAAAAACACAGTTATTTTTGCACGAAATCAATTTGAAAACATGATTAAGAAGCATCACTTTTGCAGAATGAAAGGGGGACAAGTCATATCGAGTTATACTTATTACAAAACCCAGGTTGTTTGTGGGTGTGTGTGTGTGTGTGTGTGTGTGTTTATATATGGGATCGGATTTCCTACATTTTTCAACTGATTTCAACAAAACTTCACTTTTTTTTTTGGCAGGTAGTGTTTCTTATTGTCTTGCACACTTTTTCTTTTATTTTACATTCAGAATGCTTTAAAAATTCCATTTACAAGACAATTGTTTATAATAAAATTCTATTCAATCGGTAGACTCATAATGATTGAAAACAATGTTTTTGTTTGAGTTTGGGTTTGACCAATTTGTAAAAAAAACAAAACAAAACAAAACAAAACAAAAAAAAAACTAATTAAGACATGCGTGTCCATCAACCTTAAACAATAATCTTTGTCAATTTTATTTTTCAGTCTTTATGATGGTCGATACTTGATCTATCTCTTACTGTTACATCCCCGGGCAACGCCTGGGTCTACTGCTAGTCTCTTAATAAACTTTGTCTTTCTGTTATTTCTCCAAATCCCTGTTTCACCATCCATTTACTCAAGCTCGCTAAGTACGTTATATGTTGTTTTCCTCTGTACCTCTGCCCCTATCTGCCCTGTGAGTATCAGATTTTTCAAGCTCTCCTTCCTCATTTCTTACCTTGAAACTTCAAATGTTTCTTCCTGGTGTTAAGTGTTATACTATGCTTAAATTTATGTGGTCAAAGTACCAAAAATAACATTAGAACAATTGCCATGAAAATATTTATAAAAAAAGCACAAGGAAACTATGTTATGTTGGTGGAAAAGCAACTGAAGTTGAAATGCCAGGTCAGAACTAATAATGCTGCAGATCCTTTTTTGGATTTTGTTGAAAATCTCAAGCTATCTAGCAGGTGCATCTGCTCATCTATGGTAGCAATATTCAGTGCATGGATAAATGGACTCTTTAACAATAAATTTAGCTTCTGCACATTAAACAGAAGGATAAATATTTGAAACAAGCATCTGTCACATTATCATGGCAACAAAATTTTCTAAAAACAAAGTTTATAGTCAGAAATTTTCAAAATTCAATAATTTCAATAACAATAAATTTTATTTTAGCTCTTGAATCAACTTGCCTATCTGCTTTTTTCTTTGTGATTGGAATGTTTTTGTCTCTTCAACTAAAAATATTTGAAGAACTTTGCTTTTTCTTTTATTTTTTTATTTTTCATGAATTTTACCTTTAAAATCATAGTGATAGTATATACTAGGTTGTATTATCAATATATCCAATTGCTCATATTTATGTATGTCTGTCTGTTAAGGTAGTTACAGAGGCCTGTTCAGGATTTGCATTCTTGCTCAACTCCCACAGAGTCAACCTATGATTTACACTACAATTATAATGAGCAGACTTTAGTTTAAGTTTCTGGGAGAGGGTTCATAACTAGGTTTGATCAACCCTTTGAACAATGCCAGTAAACTCAAACCCTCAATACAATGACTTGTGACTTTATGTTATCACAACCATCAATGGCTTTCAAACAGTTTCATCCAGCCAGTTTTCAAACATACCTGTGGCTGAAAATCCTACCACAGGTAGGATTTTCAGCCACTTCCTAACAGTACAGCACACTGAAATCATCTCGCCAGGCCAATATTATCATGAAGTCACCCCCTGACAAATTGACTATGGTAAGATTTGAACCTGAGTCTCATCAGTGGAATACTAATATTCTAACCCCATGTCATACATCGGTTGCTAAAATAGAGTACTTTAATACACAGTTACTCAAATTTGACTAACAGAAAACCCTATACCAAGAACAACATTCTACTTGTAAAATACACCTTTGTGTAAAAACATGCAGTCACTAATAATCCTATTATTGGATAAAAACAAAAAAGACATCTTTACCATCTGAGCAACACTCTTTATTCTATGCAACTTTTCAATCATTCTTTTGTTGTTGTTGTTGTTGCTGTTGCTTTTTGTCAAGCTTATCGAAGAGGAACTATTGGCTCTAAAGGAGCCCATTTTCCTCCTCGTAGGCACCAAGGCTACCCATGTCACTTGTCTTAAGACGGAGAATCTCTTTTTGTCAATCATGGTTAGCATCATTCTGCCACTGAACTGTGACATGTCACCTTCAAAGAACTGTCTAGAAGCTGAATTCATCTGAAGACAAAATGTTCTTGACAACGATGGCATTCAGATAACAACATGTTTTTTTTTTCCTTTCTTCTGATGCATCTTTCTCATTTTATTTTTATTTTGAAAGAAAATGGAGGAGGGAAAAAAGATTGTCATAAAAATTTACTGTGCATTGTTTTTTTTTTTTGAGGAAAGATTATGTTATGTCTGTCATTTTGTTACCTTTATTTTAAAAAAATATTTAAGACCAAGCAAAAGATTTCATTTCTTATATTTATCATCATTCATTATTTGAGTCATTATTTCCTTCAATGTGAATATCATGTCTTTCTTCTTTTACTCCTTCCCATTATTACAACCATATTTCTTTCTTTCTTCTTTTTTATTCCTTCTCATTATTACAACAATATTTCTTTCTTTCTTTTTCTTTTACTCCTTATTATTACAATCATATTTTGTTCTTTTTCTTTTAGTCCTTCTCATCATTACAACTATTTTTCTTTCTTTCTTTGTCATTCTTTTATCACTTCTCATTATTACAACCATCTTTCTTTCTTTCTTTCTTTTTTCTTTCTTTCTTTCTTTTTCTTTCTTTCTTTCTTTCTTTCATTCTTTCTTTCTTTCTTTCTTTCTTTCTTTCTTTCACCACTTCTCATTATTACAATATTTCTTCTTTCTTTTTCCTTTACTCCTTCTCATTATTACAACCATATTTCTTTCTTTCTTATTTTTTACCTCTTCTTATTATAACATCATATCTTTCTTCTTTAATCCGTTCTCATTATTACAACCATGTTTCTTTTTTCCTCTTTTAGACTTTCTCATTATTAAAACCTTGTTTTTTTTTTTTTTTTCTTTCTTAATCTTTTACTCCTTCTCATTATTACAACCATGTTTTTTTTCTTCTTCTTTTTACCCCTTCTTATCAGAACTATATTTCTCTTTCTTCTTTTATTCCTTCTCATTATTACAACCATATTTCTTTCTTTCTTTTTTTTTACCTCTTCTTATTATAACATCATATCTTTCTTCTTTAATTCGTTCTCATTATTACAACCATGTTTCTTTTTTCCTCTTTTAGACTTTCTCATTATTAAAACCTTGTTTCTTTTTTTCTTTCTTTCTTAATCTTTTACTCCTTCTCATTATTACAACCATGTTTTTTTCTTTCTTCTTTTTTACCCCTTCTTATCAGAACTATATTTCTCTTTCTTCTTTTATTCCTTCTCATTATTACAACCATATTTCTTTCTTTCTTTTTCTTTTACTCCTTATTATTACAACCATATTTCTTTCTTTTTCCTTTATCCCTTCCTGTTATTACAACCTTGTTCCTATCTATCTTCTTTTTACTCCTTCTCATTATTATTTACATATTAATTTTAATATGACCGATGTTTCTGTTTCCTTTACCTGTACATCCTTAACAAGTCATCTTCATCATTACTCAAACAAATTCAAGTCTGGTACAAGAGCATTCTCATTGAGCAACTTATTTGTTAATTACCTTTAAAACAAGCATGCTAAGCACTACTGCAGGCAGGAGCATTTTTTTCTATTGGAAGAAGTAATTTAATTACAGAACTTCTTTAACACCTTTATAATTCTTCTCCACGTCTCTAATAATTATAATCTTTTTAATAATATTTTCTTACAACTTCATACTTGTGTCGTCTCATGATTGTCACTGGAGATCATGTGACAGCAAATCTCATCAAATCTTTACACTCAATAGAGATCTGGAATATTTTTTTAAAATTCATTCTGCAGAGAATGAATAAAATATTTGTATGGAAATTTCTCATTTGTATTGTTTTTAGTGATGGTTTACTTGTATGTAGAATCCTGCATTGGCAAAAGGACCATTAGTAGGCAGGAGAAATACTTCAAGAACTACTTGAAG
The DNA here is from genome assembly GCA_903632075.3 of Acanthosepion pharaonis. Lineage (NCBI taxonomy): Eukaryota > Metazoa > Mollusca > Cephalopoda > Sepiida > Sepiidae > Acanthosepion > Acanthosepion pharaonis. The sequence continues at coordinate 1,238,880 of CAHIKZ030003920.1, read as the reverse complement.
ACTTTTCCTCAAAGACTTGGACCATAAAATCAGTTCCAAGGTAGCCAGGGCCCAGAAGCAAACCTTTGTAGCAGAGCAAAATCTTGTACTATTTCTGCCTGCAGTAGATTGCAAACTCATGACAAGATACAGAAGGTGATTATCTCCCTTTGTTGGATATAAATCACATCAGTCACATGACAGACCGCTTAGTGACATCACTCCATACAATGATGAAAGCAGTTAAATTCAGTATTTTACAGCTGCTAAACCAAAAGGTTGCTGTCTTTAGGCTGGGCGCCCCATGTTTGCATTCATGGAATATGTCCTAGCCTGTGACATAGACAAATCTGGCCCATTTGAATCTGGAGTCCAGTTGAGTTCATTGCATTCACTTATGTGCAAATATTCTTGAGAAAGGTATGAATCCATCTCTTCTCCCTCAGCTATGGATTAAATAGTAGGACGTACACCTGGAAAAATTATTGTTATTTCCAAAAAATTGTTATTGCAATATTCACTTGCAAAAAATAATATTTTAATATCCCAAAAATAAACGAATTGATAAGCTGTAGATAATCAGTCCCCACAAGTGGCCTGGCTGCTGGGGAATAGATGCTTCTATGAAGACACCATCACTTTTAGATTGCCAAACAAGACAAAAGAACATTTTTTTATCTGTTCATTAATTGAGTACTTGTGACTATATACTAGCACAACCATCAATGACTTCCAAGCAGTTTTGCCTACCCAATTGTGTTATGGTGTTCAGGCTTTTACCAATGGTGCTGTACGCTGACATCATTTCCTCAGAACAATATTATCAAGAAGTCATCTCCTTGGCTAACCAACCATGCTGAGATTCAAGTCGAAGTTGTATGGCTTGTTACACTAATGCTCTAACAATTCTATAATTAATTTCATGGTAATTGTTTTAATGAGCTTTCCTTGTACCTAGACTTTATGAATTTAAGCACAGTGCTAGATTGGGAGGAAGGTACTATCATTTTACAGTTGAAACAGGTAGATGTAACCATAAGTTCTATGATAACAGTTTCTTTTCTCACACATCTTGTTTGTGGAACTCTTCCAGATTCTTGCTTTCCAATCAACTTTGTTCTTCAAAAATTTAAATGCAATGTTATTCATTATTTTCTCTCTTCTTAATTCCTGTTCTTTTATTGTTCACTCTCCTGAATAATGTTTTTTTTTTCCTCATATTCTTTCACACTCAGAAACTCCTTGTGTATTAAAGGCTTTATTGCCTTGCTTGGGGTGAAATGATTAAAAAAATCATAATTACTTTCTGAACACCTTTATATTTTGAAGCAGAATACAATGATCTATTTAAAAAAAAAACATTAATAATGATCCTCACTTCTGATTGGTTGTTACAAAACCTCTATGTTCAAAACTCCATTTTTATCATTATACAGATATATATATATACATATTCTCAATTTTCATTGCTTTCTAATCAACTAGATGTTTCCATCTGTGTTTGGACCAGTGCCTCTTTTTTCTCACAGCTGCATTCAGTATATGAAAAGGTACTAACCTTATTATTATAAAACAAACAATTGAAAAACTAAGTAGTTTGAACTTGGTAGAAGATAAAGGCAGTAGAGTTGATACTACTTACTGAAAGATAATGGTACATAAGAAAAAAAACATATTGATTTAGTATTGATTGTCAGGTGAAAGGTGATCAATCAATTTAGAATTGTTTATTCCTACATATTGCATCATATTGATTATACTACAATGTTGCCCATTGTATGATGTTGTTTTAATGTTAGGAATACACTTTCACTGTTGTGGGTAATATCAGGTTTTGTCAGCTGTCTCATGAGATGGTCAGGCTTTCATCACATCTGGGTAAGTGAAGCTGACTCAGTACCTACTTAACCTTTGTATCGAGTTGACAGTGCATTACAAGACAAGAGACAGTTTTATATATACTATTATCATGCCCATCTTTACAATGAAATTTGGAGGATTATATATATATATATATATATATATATATATATATATTAGGATACTACAACAAAAACATGTAAGAATTGCTACACAATTGCAGTCATACCTGGATATATATATATATATATATATATATATATATATATATATATATATATATATATATCATTGTACCTATATATATGTGTCTGTGTGTGTGTACAGGATGCGATGGATATATTGTCGTATAAATTATGCAAAAATGAAAATAAAACTGACATCTCATTTTAACAGATATATTTACCAAAATTACACAAAAATATCTTGAAATACTAAAGAGTAAAGTTATTTGATAAAATCACCATTGGCTTCAACCACGGCCCCCAGATGACTTCAGAATCTTCTATAACTCTAACTCTTCAGAATGGTCTTGTTTAAATTGCTGAATGCTACCATAATCCTTGCCTTCAGTTAATCTTTGGAGTTAAAAGGAGTTTTGTTGGTCTCTTGCTTAACTCTGCCCCACACATAATAATCAAGATGGTTGCAGTCTAGGGAGTTAGGTGGCCAGATGTAAGGGATGATGTAGTCGCAGAAATTGTCTAACAACCATGACTGGGTTCTCCTGCTTGCGTGGCATGGTGCAGAGTCCTATTGCCAGACATAGGGTCTTCCAGCAGCTAAACAGCAGCTAGGCTTCCATGTTCAGTCTGAGGCCTTCACCAACAAATTTGGGAGTTCTTTTCTTATCAAAACAATCAGAGTTAGTTTTAAAAGCTGCCTTACATTCATAATCATCATTGACATACACTCTGAAATGTTCATATTGGAGCTTCTGACACAAATGCCAAGCAGTACAGCATGCCATTTCCAAATTTCTAGTGCGGTGAATTGCATCATGGTGCTCTTTTTCTCACAGACAAGTGCTCAACTTACCCTATTATACTGTGCAGTTGACAAAATCAAAAACAAACAATGCACAATAGGATTTTACCTCAGTACTTTTAGGATATATAACTTAGAATACCTAAATGAAGAAGAGAAATATATTGAGAAAACTCTCAAAATTCTCCTCTACCCACATAATTTTATCCTCAACTCTGAAAAATAAGCTTACAAAATCAACAAAGCCAAAAAACAGACACCACCAATGACACTTCTCACAAAAATTACACAAAATTCATAATCCTGCCCTACAACACTCTTTCTACGAAACTCATAAATTAGTCATCCTTAATTCTAAGATCATTACCACCACCTCCAAGACAATCAGAGATACACTTAGGAAGAAAAATAAGCCCAACACCAATTCAAATGCTGGGATTTATCAAAATAAATTGTTCACAATGCAAAGATGTTTATATGGGGGAGACATCATGTGATGTAAAAGCCCACATTTATGAACACAAGAGAGACTTGCATTTGGAAAAATGTTCTAACTCTGTTATTTTGCATCAAAATGATGCTGGACATAATTTTGATTTCACTAATGCCATCCTAGTTAAAAAGAACATAATTCTTTAAGGAGAAAATACACTGAAAACTTAATAATAAAATTACTACCAACTATAAACATATGCATAAAAGATTACATTGCCAACCTTTCTTGAATCCATTTTTAAAGAATCTAATATATCTAATCTAAAGAATACATGCTTAAAAAAAATCAGCCATAAATTAGAATGATGTGCCACCCCATTGCACTGATTTGACCACACAAAAGATGAAGACATCAGAACTCTCACTAGACAGGCACACACACACAATTAAAAAGACACATTGCTATCCACTTAGACATACAAGAATCTTCACAAACTTACATACATATAGAATTATCTATGGTTTTAATGCATGTGACACATGTCTGACCAATGAGAACTGACCCAAACAGAATTGAAAATGCCAAAGTTTCTGTCTGTTTGTTTTCCCTCAATCTTTGATGAAACTTTAAAAGTGAAACATGTTAGATTGATATACATTTCTTATTTGTTCTTTATTTTATCATATATATATATATATATATATATATATATATATATATATATATATATATATATATACCTCATAGATAAAAATTTTGAATAGAGTTTGAAATTCACTGTAGGTTACCTGGATAAACAAGCACCTGATAAAGGCTAAAGAACACAAAGCATGGATAAGTATTCATGCAAGCCCTTCCAGTGGACAACACTGGGGCCACAATGATGTAGTCTTTGCCATCTTCTGGCCAGCTTGTATTGCCTTAGGTAATTGGCAGTGACTATTATTCTTGGCCTCTTCCACCTGAAAAGCATATCTTCCTTCACTGCCAGTAACCTCTTGGATTTTAGTGGCTTTATCACCTTGCTTGGGGTAAAATGATTAAATATATGTGTGTGTTTGTATAATAAATTAACAGAAAAATAAGCAATCAAATTCATATGAAGTTCTTTAATTAAATAAAATCATCTTTTCACACTAATACTTTTTATCAAATTCTATGAAATTTTGGAACTGATGACAGGTGAATTCTTGGCAAGACTAAAACTTACAACTCTGTGATATTTGCTCTCAGACATTCTTTATGTAGGTATCTGTGAAGAAAAAATTTGCATTTTCTTTTATGTCAATGTCTTCATTTCTCCCTCAGCTTACATATCTATTCTCATGTGTAATAAATTGGAAATATGTATGTAAAAAAAAAGCCCCACGAATATGTATGGAACTCTTAAAAAAATCAAAAACTAAAAAAACAAGCATAGCTCCAAGCTGTTTTGCTTGTATTCACTTCTCATGAAAATGCCCTAGATTTTCTATTCCTCTGAAATACATATTTCTTTCTGTCAGTGATGGAACAAAGAACAGAGGGAACAGAAATCTGGTTTCCAATATTAAGAATCAAAAAGATAACTTAAAAATAAAGAAAGTGGATGAAAATTCTTTTTCATCTGCTTTCTTTCTTTTTCTTTCATCTCATCCATTTATTTTTTCTTTCTTTCTTATTTTTCCGATTCTTAATATTGGAAACTGTGTTTCTGCTCCCTCTACTCTTTGATACAAAGAAAGACAGAAACAGAAGAAAAAGGAAAATAAAGAAAGAAAGTGAATGAAAATTCTTTTTCATCTGCTTTCTTTCTTTTTATCATTTCACCTATTTCTTTTTTCTTCCTTTCTTTGTTATTTTTTAGGATTCTTAAAATTGGAAACCATGTTTCTGCTCCATCCACTCTTTGAAAGAAAGAAAAACAGAAATAATGGAAAGAAAAGAAAGAAAGTGGATGAAAATTCTTTTTTGTATGCTTTATTTCTCTTTTTTTTTTGTTTCATCCATTCATTTGTTCTTCCTTTCTTTCTTTGTTTTTTTTTTTTTTTTTTTTAATATTCGAAACCAGATTTCTACTTCCTCCATTCTTTGAAAGAAAGAAAAAACAGAAATAGAGGGAAAAAAAAAGAAATAGAAAGAAAATGGATGAAAATTCTTTTTCATCTGCTTTCTTTCTTTTTCTTTCATCTCATCCATTTCTTTTTTTTTTTCTTTTTTATTTTTCCAATTCTTAATATTGGAAACCATGTTTCTGCTCCCTCTACTCTTTGATAGAAAGAAAGACAGAAATAGAAGAAAAAGGAAAATAAAGAAAGAAAGTGAATGAAAATTCTTTTTCATCTGATTTCTTTCTTTTTTTTATTTCATCCATTTCTTTTTCTTCCTTTCTTTCTATGTTATTTCTTGGATTTTTAATATTTGAAACCAGGTTTATGTACCTTCTACTCTTTGAAAGAAATAAAAAGAGAAGAAAGAAAGAATGAATGAATGTTAGAACAATGATCCAAGAAGTTAGATGTAGATACAAATAAATAAGTTTCTTGGTATTTTTCTTCATATCTTTTTTTGCTCTGTCTTCATTTGTTCCTGATACATAAGAGAAAAGGTTCCAACATATCTTAGATTTCTTGACATTCTCTATTCATAAACATTTTGTTCTGTAACTTTTCTGCTCAACAAACATCTTTTACCAGCTATTATGAACCAAACTTTGTTCTTTATACTGCATTATCCATCATATATAGAACATTTGCTACAGTCTGACATTTTGAGATGAAACATTGTCATTATATCATGAATTAATCTGATCTTCTATCCTCACCATGGTTTCAGTGTTTTTTTTTTTGTTTTTTTTTTTGCTTCTGAACACTACATTTTGATCGGTGCATTCTTTAACCTTCGTTAAGTAGATATTGCATTTTCAATAAACCTTTCCTTCCTTCAACCAAATTTTTATATCACTGAAACACCTATCTATTATATATATAAATATTGTATATTTGGGTAGCAATCCTTCTGTTATATATGTTTCATGAATACAAAGGACACGTTTTTAATTCAGTTTTTCTAATGTCCTTACATATATTTTTTTTTGATGGATAATAAGAGCATATAGAAATAAACTGTCTGTAAGGATTATTGTTCTTTTTGCCTACTTATTTATCTATTTTCAAGTGATTGTTTGTTAGTATAATTTTATATATATATATATATATATATATATATATATATATATACAATTCTTCTCATCAGAATCTTTCTTGCACATTTGTAAATCTACCATTTGTCCGTGCATTGAATACTGCTACCAAATGTGGTCTGGTGCTCTTACTACTTATCTCAAGATTCTTGACAAAATTCAAAGAAGGGTCTGTAATTTAATTGATCCTGACCTGGCATCTCAACTACATGCAATGGTCAGGGCCTGACAATTGCGTCGAACATGAAACAGCCTGTTGCCTCTGAGTGTTGACTTCAATGTTCACTTTTATTATTATTATTATTATTATTATTATATATATATATATATATATATATATATATATATATATATATATATATATTTTATCAGTCTTTCTTGGTAAGCCATTTTCAAAGAAATAGTATTTTATGTGTTTATAGGGTTTTTAAATTTATTTTATTTATTACTGCAAGGACATAGACATACTTGTTTTGGTGCTCAAGCACACTTTACACCTGCTAGGGTATACTGGGCTACATAGCCATGTCTGCAGCCAGTCTAGGAGATAATAAACTCACATAAAAGGCTTAAAAGTTTATTATCTCCTAGACTGGCTGCAGACATGAATCATGAATCATTTTTGAGCTTGTAGTGGAAATGTTGATGATAAATGATTGGTGCAAAAACACACATTTATCATCAACATTTCCACTACAAGTTTGAAAATGATTCATGATTCACAAGGCAGTCTAAAGACTCTTGAAGTAAGTCAGTTTTAATAAGATTTAAATTTTAACTGAGAGTAATACTGTTTGGCCAATGAATGACAGGTAATTCCTATATGAAAACAGTTAATTTCACCATTATGCCACTTTGCAAATCACTTAAGGAATCTTCAACTCTTTATCATTTCAATGTATGCATCTATGAAAATTTGGTCTTTGTGCTGTTTGAAGTTTCTTCTCAAAGAACCTATTTCCCTAGAAAGACTTTTGCACATCCCACTGTGTTTATATTTCAAAAGAGATTTTTATGTACTGCATCAAACATGAACTTCTTTTCTTTTCTTCTTTCTTCAAATGCAAATCCTGTTTATTTCCCTATCCATCTTGTCACTGGTATGGTTTCTTCCTGTTCCCTATGTCTGCTGAGCTACCCCTCATGCTATGTACTGACACTTCATTTAAAACCACATATTCAAACAGAGCTTTGGGTTGACATATCTATGGAGGCAGTTTCCTGTCCTTGTAGATGAAAGAATTGAGTTTTGTTACTTTTTAAGGTAGTATGCTTTCTGCTGATCTTATTTGGAGAAATAGTTCAATTTATCAAAATGGTGAGAGGATCACCCACATTCTACCATTAATACACAAATCATATATATATAGATAGATAGATATAAGTGAATTAGTTATGAACAGAACATCACTATATATATATATATATAACTAACTTTAAAATAAAAACGGAAATGAAAGGGAAAGGGAAAAAAATATATATACATGTATTATCAAATGACCGGATATATTGTAGCGTCCTTGTCGAACATAATTTCAATGAAGAAATGAATTGAATAAACATATATATTTTTTCTTTTCTCAATAATTTTGTAGTTTTTAAACTTAATAGTGATTAAATTTGGATTTTAAAATTACCAATTTTTAATTTTAATATTAAATTTTATCATATGATTTTATAATTATTAGTTAGTATAAATTATTTTTAATATTACACGTATTTAAAGATCTGAATAGCTATTATAGCAGGATTTCGTTGTCAAGCTTTTTGAATCTTTCTATACTTCGTTTTTGATTGGTTATTCTAGCTTTTGTAACAATGCTCCCCTAATGTAGGATCGTTAATTAATCTGAAACTTTTTAAAACCATTTATTTTATTTTCAACATCATCACTTGAGAAGACACAGAATGTGTTGAAACAAAATGGCTATTTTTGTAGTGATCTTATAACATACTTATGTTATAATTTTTTATAAAAATAATTATATCTGCTCTACTTTGTATTGAGCACTCTTTTTAAGAATAGTAATTGTTGGTTATTGAATTCATTCCGTATATACCAATTATATACTTTGATATATATATATATATATATATATATATATATATATATATATATATATATATATACATAAAATGTTTCCTATTTGTTCTTAATCCCTTCATTCTATCAGATTCTGATCCATATTTACACTGTATTTGATCTCATTTGATTATATATATAAAAAACAACTTTTGGCCTGAAAAGATCAATATTTAAATATTCATGAAATAAATTATGACTGAGATGGATTTTTAAATTTTTCTTTATTTATTAATATATTGCTCTGTAACTTACATTCAGCTCGCTTTGGATTAATATCATTCTTAGAATTATCCCTACCAATTACAAATTGGTATTATTTATACATATTATATATATATATATATATATATATATATATATATATATATATATATATATATATATATTAGTTAGATATATCAGCCTGTTCATATCTCATGCTGTAGAAAAGACAAAATGAATAAAAAGAGACAAGCAGAAAAACTATATTTAGCCAATGCATTTTTTTTTTTTTTCTGAGGGACGAAATATGATATAAACCTGTCCTTTAAAATAGTTAGTTTTTACACATTTTGTTAAAATTTGAGATCACTTAAGGGAGAATTGGATATGTTATTAGACTACAAAATGGTGCCAATTTTTTGAGACACCTGTATATATATATATATATATATATATATATATATATATATATATATATATATATAATTTAAGACATTTTTATGTTTATACATTCTTTTTATAAACAGAGCATTTACTTAAATATTTGTATCTATAAAAAGAATGTATAAACATAAAAATGTCTTAAAATAATTGTCAGACTTTGTCCATTTCATAATATATATATATATATATATTCTTTAGGAGGTAAGTTGAATCCACTACCTTGGTTTCAACTTTACAGTATTGTTATGGTAATTTACCTGAAATGCATGGACTCTACCAGCTATAAATGGAAGCAGGTACTGCCTTTTTGAGTAGGAAGTTTCCAGCAGTCAGTTCTAACAGTCGAACCGAACATTCTTGCTGTAACACTCTCGTTTGTATATGTTTGTATTACTGTTTCTGTTATTATATTTGTTTAACTCAATTCCTCTTTGTGCCTTTATTTCAGGCCCTAACAAGGCCACAACAGGTATCCTCAGGTGATTTTTATCAATTGACCTCCCAACGCTTTATTTTTAAAAAAAACTAATGAATGCTATATTATTTTTAAAAAAATGATAATAATAATACTGTTTCCTGATCTGATTTAACTCTGACCATTAACCTTTTATGTACTCTATCTATCTATCTATCTATCTATCTATATATATATATATATATATATATATATATATATATATATTTACTTTTTAATGGATTTTTATCAGATATTATTTTTTATTACTGTAAACATTATTTTAGTGGGTACATGTAATTTGACTTGCTGTCCCTGTTTTTCTTAAATGAAATTAATAATAAGCAGGTTAGGAGGACTTCTCATTCTAGGTTGTGTGTATGTGTGTCTATATAGGTATATATAATTGAACATACAAATATAGATCAATAAGTATAAAGTATGATTTTTACATGAATTTTGGCCTTAAATTTTCCCATTAAACCAATGCTCTAAAGATAGGCATGAATCTACTTTCCCTGTTCTTTTCCCCATCACCAGGTAACTTACCAAAATAGTTCATCACTGATATGATTAATGGAAAACGGTATGAGTGAGTAAGAACTTAAATAAACTACTATCTTGTCATTTCCTTACATGCCCTGGTAGCTGTTACTTCAATTGTCAGCCTTGACAGACAATTTTATGTATTTTCTAAGTATTTATATTTATAAGCATATGCTGACTTGTTTTTATGACTAAAACTGACATCGTGACAAAACCTGCTGACTTAATTTTACAGAATTAGTTGAAAGAAATACGATTAATTTCTATCAAATTCACTTTGTTTCACTTTTATTTTTTCTTCTTTGATTTTTTAGTTTCTCATTCACTTTCCTTTTTATTATTTTCTTCATCTTCCAATTATCTATGAGTATATTTGTTGTTCAATTTGTGTAGAGCTTTTTCTTTCTTTTTCTTACATTCTTTCTTTCTCTTTTTCATTTTCCTCTTTCTCAATCTCATTCTCCATACTCCTCCCCTTTCTATACTTTATTCTCTTTCTATTCCTCATACTCTCTTTTCTATTAAACATTCTTTAAATTCCCTTTTCATTTCTTTATTCTCTCTTTGTCTCTTTCATATTTTTCTCTTATTCTTTCTTCCTTTCTTCCTCTCCTTTCCTAACAATTCTATTCTCTTCTACATTACTTCATACTTCCAGTTGCAGAGCCATTATGGCAAATACTGGCTTTTACAAGATAAATTATAGTAAACCCAAAATCTTACATGTATTCAGTTACTTTACGGATAAAACTTAAACATTGCCAATGAAACCAATTGCATCAGAAGATAATATGAATATCCATACAACTGGCTCAAATGCATCAGCAAAAGTTATCCCAAACAAAGTCCCCTTCAAATGATAACACTGGGATTAAACATGTTTTTATGGCTGTTAATCCAGAGCATATCCCCTCTCTCACAATAATCACCATGCTTTCTCAGCTGACTTTCAATTGCATACTTTAAAATATAACTGCCACAACCACAGATACAATTATTACCCAATTTAGGAACATTGTCAGGAGGCATGGTGGAGTAATGGATAGCGATTCGGACTGAGGAGTCAGCGAGTCAAGTTCAAATTCCAGTCGAATCCATTACCTTCACTTACATGCTAATACCCTTGGAAAAGCAGGACAGACTGGGTTCTGTAGCCTTGGATGGCAACTGGTCCAGGAGGAGGCATGGTGGAGTAATGGATAGCAGCTTGAAATGAGGAATCGGAGAGGGGAGTTCAAATTCCAATCAAATCCATTACATTCACTTACGTGCTAATACCCTTGGAAAAGAAGAACAGACTGAATTCTATAGCCTTGGATGGCAATTGGTCTAGGAGGAGGCACGGTGGAGTAATGGCTAGCGACTCGGATTGAGGAGCCAGCAAGTCGAGTTAAAATTCCAGTCGAATCCATTACCTTCACTTACATGCTAATACCCTTGGGAAAGGTATGAATCCTCTTCTCCCCACCCACAGGACAAGACCGAGTTCTATAGCCTTGGATGGCAACTGGTCTACTGCAGAAAGAAATGGCAACCTACTGCAGGAAAAAATTTGCCTCGTCAGTCATGTATCAAAAGTTATATGATCGCCTTATATTAATCCTATTAATGCTCTATCTTTGATATCAAGCACTTTATTGCAAAGACTGCTTACCTTAAATGTCCTTTTTTTCAATATTCCATTGACTGTCAGCATTTTGGTCTCTTACTATCTTTGACATCGCTATATATACATATATATATATATATATATATATATATGTATATTTAGGCAGCAATCCTTCCTTTATGCATGTTTCATTAAAATGACAGACAAGGTACTACGTTTGAGCTTTTTTGGCTAATTTTTCTTGTGTTCTGACAAGGAAATTTTTCTTTTCTGGACAAAGTTGTAAGAACTGTCAAATGTTCTATATTTCCAGAAAAAGAAAACTTTTGTCAGAACACAAGAAAAATTAAATAAAAAGCTAGAACATTTGAGTACCTTGTCTGTCGTTTTTAATGAAACATGCATATATATATATATATATATATATATATATATATAGAGAAATGGAGAGAGAGATGAGGGAGAAATGCTACAAAACCAATTTACATACTATAAAAACATTCACTTACATGCAAATACCTTTGGGAAAGGTATGAATCCATTGCTTTCCTCTATATATGGGCTAAATAGTAGGATTTGTATCTAGAAAAGAAATCATTGTTATTCTAAACAAATTATTAATACAATATTCTCTCATAAATGAAAGATTTATTCTTATGAAATAATATATTTTAGATGAGACATATATTTAAAACAGGCAGATCTCAATGTCAGATAGAACATTCATGATACTCTCTTTTAACATATGCAAATTTTAACTGTCATTCAATCTATAAAAATTGCTCTAAGATGCAACTCAGAGAATTATGACTACTGTAATAATCGGGAGACACATGTTACTGGATTGTTTGACCTGAGCTCATATAGCTACTCTCTTGGTAGAAGGAAATGAATTCCAGACATTTATTGCAAGCCAGTAGAAACTGACTACATATATATTTTATGATTTGATGTAATCTTATTTTTTTAAACTATTCCAGCTATCACTTTCTGATTATTAACAACAGTTTCTTTGTAGTTCTTATTTTTCTTAAAACTTCCTTATTTGTCATATGCTCTATGTTATTCTAAATATTCATTGGTAGAACAACATTTCAGTTATTTCTTTGTCTTAGCTTTAGGGTAAAAATGAGTTCTTTAGTCTTGAAATGTCATTCAACTTGATTGTCAGGCCAGTAGTTTGACCTCTTAAAATTCCTTAGTGTCCTTTCTGTTTAATACTCAGCAAGGAATCTACAGAAGTAAACAAATATAATAATAATGATGATGATGATGATGGAAATATTTACACTGATGATGATGATGATTCTTATTTGATGTTGCTTTTAATAACTACTTTCAACAACCTTACAAAGATTATTAATGCTGTTAAAAGCTTTAAAGAAAGATACATTAGCAATATAAAACCAGGTGAAAATGGATATTTTTTTAAAATCATAATCAAATAGTTTTTTAGTTGTTTTCCACTTTTTTATGTTTTCTTTTTTGTAGAAATATTTTTTCCACTTTTGTTTCAAAGCAAAAATGAAATTGCATGTAAATTTTTCAGATGGGGCAAAAAAGAAAAAGAAAACATCAGAAAAAACAAACTGCAAGTGATGTTATAAATTCTTCAAAATATTTTTGTTTCCTTTCTTTTTCTCCTCCATTTTTGAAGATTTCTCCTTTTACTTGGCAACTTTCACTCATCTCTCTCCTTTTCTTTATCTTCTTCACTAATTGAAAGTTTATATTTCTGGACATGTTTTTGAACTGATTCAGGCTTTCTTATCAAAATGGCGAAATGAAAGTTGTCCTGAATGCCCACTCTTCTAGATATTTTTATACTAATCCAATTGTCCCCCAGGGCTCTATCCTTGGACAATCTTTGTTCTTAATTTTCATCAATGACCATTCTGATGACATAAGTTCTCAACTAGGTATCTATGCTGATCACACAACTATTTACTCCTGTATCAATAACATTAGCATGCAGAAGGGGAGACAGAGGGTGTGACAGCCCCGGGTATCTATATCAGGTGAGCATCCAATCAAAGAGTGAAATAAAAATGTAATTTATATTTAATTTGAATAAAGTGTTTATTTTATGTTTCATCTGTTTTTACATATTTAAAATGTCTTCCTTTCTCACATTTCTCAGTACTCAGTGCTATTGTCTCCCACCCTACTTGGGTCTTAGAGACATCACCAAACATCATCAAACCTGTGTACATCACTGTTCAATAATAGGTCTGATCAGTTCAATAAGGTCAAATTGGCAACTGATCTCAAAAATAAACTAGTATGTTGTCAGCCGAAGCAAGAAATGTCTTGTTAATTTTAACATCCCCAAAATGAAACTGCTCTCTATTAATCATCTGAGAGACCCTTTTCTGCCTCCCATTAGCATGGCTAACCTCCATGAGAGTAACTTGTTGCACCTTCTCAAGCTAACATTCTTGGTTGTACCATTGTGATTACCTACCTGAAGAAACATTACTTTTTAACATTGAAACAAGATGTGCAGTTTTGTAGTGGGTATGTGCATGTTCTAATGTAAAACTGCATAATAAATAAATATATATTGCTCTACTTTTGTATTGAGCCCTGTTTTAAATTAATGTTTTCAACACAGAAATTTTACTCTTCATTCTTTTACATTTGTATATATATATATATATATATATATATATATATAATAAATTAACTGGTTTAAAATATGTTTTTTTTTTGCTAAATATCAATAAGAACACCAGATTATATATCTTACTGTTCTTTCTTTTTATTTATATATACATACATATATATATATATATATATATATATATATATATATATATACATACCAGGTGTTACAATGAAATTGTCCAAATTATTTCACAACATAATTGTCCATCCCACACAATGTTTAATATTTAAAAAACCACTAAACTAATTGAGTTTCTTTTTTTCAGTCATTCAAATAAGACATCTAGACATTTTGACACCATTTTTATAAAAATCATTGAAAAACCCTTTAAGTTATTTAGCTAAAAGAGAGCAGGTTAAAACTGTTTTGTGTCAGACCCACAATGTCTTCCCAACTCAGCAATGGTGAGAGGAAAAACATCATTCAGGCTTTTATTAATGGTACCAACATTCAAATTCTGGCTTCCTTCTTCAAAGTCCATTCAAGAACCATTAAGTGAACAGTAAATAAGTTTAAAAAAGAGAGAACAGTAGAAAAGAAAACTGTATCAGGAGTTTACAACAAAAAGAGAAATCATCATTTCAACTTAAAGCTAAAGAGATCAATTAGAAAAGATCCAACTCAATCCATAAGAGGTTTAGCCTGTGAGAGAGTAGTTTCAGCTATGACAGTCCAAAGAGCAGTGAAAAAGACTAAAATGAAATCATACATGAAACCTGTGAGGCACCTTGTCATTCCAGGACAGAAAGTTAGAAGGTTAGAGAGAACCAAGATCATCTTGAATAAGTTGGAAAATGATTCTGTATTGATATATATATATATATATATATATTTGAACTTAATTTCAATCCTTCATGAGCTTCTGATCCTTAGCTATGATTAATTAATGATGAACATGTTATTTTCATTTGATTGATTTCATTACAATTCTTCTTAGAGAGTAATTATACATTGCACAAAGTAGAGTCTAATATTGTTATAAAAGCCTTGGAGAATTCCAATAAGATATCTTTAATCATTTCTAAGATAGAATGGTTCAGAGCCTAATCTAACAATTGGACAATTTTGCTGTTACATCCAGTATATATTTAGATAGTTGTTTTGTTAAACAAAACTGACAGGTTACTTTTGTTAAGTTCTATATAACATTTTTCATGCACATGAACAAGTGTTTGCTTTGTGGACTTAATGAGAGTAGAAATTGTACAAATGTTTGTTGACTCCAAGCACTTTTGGCTAATCTATTAAACATTTCAAAGAATTTTAGTTATGTTGAATGATGTGTAAGTGCTATTGTAGAGAGCCTAAAATTTGCCTAAAGTAGACATATTATTTAATTCATGATTCCATTAGGAAGTTTGTTTTTTTTCAACACTAAATTGTATCTAAATGGATGGTCACTATTATAATTGAGATTATTATAATTTTTCAAAATCATCTTTTTCTTTCTTCTATTTTAATATTTCTGTTATAATCTTTCAAGAGAATCTTTCTTCATGTACATCATTTTTTCTTCTATTTTTATGTCTTCATCCTCTTCTTTTGAGAACATCTTTCTTCATCATCATTACCCTTTTCCTTCTTCTATTTCAATATTTTCATCATCTTCATTCAGGAGCATCTTTCTTCACCAAGCATCAACATTTTCCTTTTTCTATTTCAATAGTCTAAAGAGCATTTTCTTCATCTTTTTCTTCTTTTCAATATTTTTATTATAATATTTCAAGAGAATCTTTCTTCATCAACATCATCTTTTTCTTCTATTTCCATATTTTCATCATATACTTTCAGGAGCAACTTACTTCATCTACATCCTTTTTTCTTCTATTTTTATGTCTTCATCCTCTTCTTTTGAGAACATCTTTCTTCATCAGCACTACCTTTTTCTTTCTTCTATTTCAGTATTTCCATTATCTTCATTCAGCAGCATCTTTCTTCATCAACGTCTTTTTCTTTCTTCCATTTCAATATTTTCATCATCTTCATCAACATCATCTTTTTCTTTCTTCTATTTCAATATTTTCATCATCTTCATTCAGGAACATCTTTCTTCATCAACATTGTCTTTTTCTTTTATCTATTTCAATATTTTCTCTTTCACAATCTTTGCCTCTTCCTTTTTTCATTCTTCCTACATTTTTATATTTTCTCCAATATTAAAATCTTCCATTTTTAATTTTACACAATTCAAGAATTATTTTCATTAAAAAATTTTTTCCCAAATTCAATTCCATTTGTTCTAGTTCTACAAAAATTAACTCTTCAATTGAACTAATAGAAAATGATGGCTTATATTGTTACAATTAAAAAAAGCAAAAATATATTTTACATATACTGTCCCATTTTTAAATTTTCACTTTCTATTTGACATACAGAGCTAGCTTTTTCTGGTGTTTGTTCATTTTAAATGGAAAAAAAATGTATTTTCATTTCATCCTATTTTTTAATCATATCACACCAACTGTATTTGTCAAAATTCTGCCATATCTATCCATCTCCATATTTTCTCATCTGCCATTGCCTCTCTGCTTTGTTTTTCATATACACATATATATATATATATATATATATGTGTGTGTGTGTGTGTGTGTGTGTGTGTGTGTGTATTTGTTCACATGTTTATGCACACAACAGTCATATCTATCCTGTCTTCTTTCTTTATCTACAAACTAACTTTTCTATTTACCTCTCTACTCTTTTCAATATACATCTGCTTAAATATGAAAAAAAAAATTCTATCTATTCATCTTGGGATAACCTTATCTGTATGTTTGTTCAATATGACTACCTAGTTACCTCTTTCAATATGGCTGTCTGTTGAACTTTCAGTCTATCTATACACACTTTGATATATCTGCCTATTTTACAAACTGGTTCACGAAAAATATTCCCATCTCCTTTCACATTAGAATATTCCAGCAGGAACACTTATCACCATTTTTTCCTCACCTACCATATTTGATGGAATATAAGCTTCCCAATACATTCTGAAGTTTATATACATACATTATATACATATAATACATTATATATATAATGTACCATATATATATATATGGTACATTATATATATACATTATATACATATATAATACTACAGTGTCTACCTACTTTCTTTCTGTTAGGTGTGCATCACACTTCAAAAGAAAAAACTGTTAAATAAAACTTCACACACATTAAAAGATCAAAGTGGTAAAAGCCTGTCTTACTTCTGTCTCCATCCCTTCCATGTTTTTCTTTTACCTATTTTCTTTTTTGTTTACCTCAAGCTTATTTTATTTACCCTCTACCTTTACTTCTTCACAATATTCTATTTCCCTTCTTCCTTTCATTTATAGTCATGTGGAAATGAAACAAATAGATAGTTCTCTCTGTCTATCTATCTATCTATCTATCTATCTATCTATCTATCTATCTATCTATCTATCCTGCTCTATTCATGTCTATCTATCCCAGTCTGTTTATATCTATCTATCTATCTATCTATCTATCTATCTATCTATCTATCTCCATCAGCTTAAGAATCAGAGTGTAGTATCTGTTCTGCTAATCTCTCAAACTAATGACAATATTAACATTTTCCTTATCAGCAAACATTTGGCATTCAATGACTGAGCAGCCAGGGTGACTTGAGTTATTTTCCTTCACTACCTGACCATTGGACTAGGAGAGTGTAGTATCTGTTCTTTTCATCTCTAATTGTAATATTAGCCATTTCCTTATAAGGGAATAATTGGCATTTATTGAACAGTCAATGATGGTTAAAATTTATAAAATTTTTCTCTTACAAATGTTTTTCAGGATAATAGGTTTCTCTAGTAGCTGTTATTGCTCTTTCCAGTATTGATCGGTGTTTCCTTCCTTGCCTTTTGTTTGAGGTAGTGTGGAATGTCAGCATCCTGATTATGTCATTATTCTCTCCTCAAGTTACATGTGCAACTCATTTTAGTTGTTGCTGCTGTTGAAAGTCTCCAAGTGTATAATCAGCATCCTTCATTAGTACCACAAATCTTCTCTTCTTTTGTGTAGCAAAAAAAGAAACAGTCTTCCTTCTTAGAATTAAAAAATATATTTTACTTACCAATCTTTCATTTGCCACTAAACATTTTCCCATTTCAACCCTCTCTTGAAATTTTCATTCTTTTAGTTTCTGCTTTTTTGTTAATTGATTTGTGATAACTTATATTTGGTAAAAAAAAATGAACGTTAAATAAACAAAGATTAAAAAAAAAAAATAATAAATTGGCGCATATACTAATGAGTCAGTAAGGTATTTCATACCTCGTACATTTCAAGCATTTTAGTTCTTGAGAAAATGACTTTTTTCTGCCAATAAATTTATGGAAAAATTGAATGTATGATGAATGTGTTTTTTTCTTTAATTTTTTTTAAAAAGAAAAACCAGAATTTTTTTTTTCTGTGACTTAAAATTAATAATTTTATCCCAAGTGCAGCTGCAGAAAAGGTAAGAAAAAGACAAGAGACATGAAAGTAGAATAAATTGTTAAAAAAATGGAATAAATAAAGTCAATTTTCTTTGCATTTTTCTTTCTGTTTTTTTTTTTCATTTGGGATGGGTAATGTAAGTGTGCAAATTGAAACACTTAAGTGGGAAATTTGTCCACATCCCCAACCCCTATTCAGTTTGTCTATGTCTACACAGTTCTGAATCTTTCTCTCTGGTGCTCTCTTTGTTAAATATATCTATTTTTCATAGTATATTTGTAGACTTCTTGCAAACATTTTGCCTCTTTTTCTTTAATAAACATCAAATTTTCCCTCTCTCTCACTTTCTCTCTCCCCACATATATATATATATATTATATATTATATATATATATATGTGTGTGTGTATGTGTAGTACTATGTTGTTATCCCTAATATATACTGTCTTTATCATATGGTAATGATAATATTAGCTGTTTCCCTACAAGAAAACATTTAGGTTTCATTGACCAAGCAGCCAGTACTGTTTCAGTTGAAATTTATAAAAGATTTCCTTTAAAACACTTTTTAAGAAAACAAGTTTCTCAAGTCCAGTAGCTTTTATCACTCTTTCCAGTATTAAAATGGAATTCTTCTTGTTATTCAAGAGTTAATGTCAAATATGAGTTTTATAAAACAACAATCTCAATGAATAAGCAGACATAAGTTTCGTTTGCACTAGAATCAAAAAATTATAAAATAAATAAAAATTTCCCTTTAAAAAAAAATTAATTTTATCAGTTTTTACCCATTTGGCATGTATGTTCATGACATTTTTTGCCTACCATTTAAGGTTCAAAAACCTTTAAAAACCAAGAAAGAGAAAAGAGTTTCTTTTTTTTTTCACTCATTTTTCTCACCTTTCTTTCTGATCAATCACATCAATTTCCACCAATGATTAATGGTTGTTATAAAACAAAGGATTTGAAAAGGCAATTTTCCATCTCTTATCAGATGACCTTCTGCAACGAAAATGATTGGACAATTCACATCACCAAAATTGCTAGGCCTCAAACACTCAACCTTCACATTATCTGAAACACACTGGATACATTTTTTTCTCTCATTAAATATCAGCTGTGCCAATAAACTGTCTTGATTTTTGGTTGACCCTGTCAAGGTTGACAGTAGAGGTAATAAATTTCAGTCTCTACTGCTTCTTCTTTAATATACCATGTTTCTTTATGATGTTTGGGATCATGGCTCTCCACATCTCCCTATCTTTTGTAGTTCTTAGCAAAGTTTGTTTCCTTACCATCAATCCTAGTCCATGTTCTGCCATCCATTTACACAAGCTCATTGTTTCCCATTGCCCCTCTTTCCTTCAATATTTCCTGAGAGTATCAAATTCCTCAAACCCTCTATCCTCAGTATGGGTCCTAGGAATTGTAACTGTCTCTTTTTGATTCTAAGCATGTATCCTTTTTGTTTCCATTTTCTTTTAAATTTTTTCATTGCTCAAAGTATATTCTCAGTATCCTTCTTTAGAACGACATCTCTGTTGCGTCAAGTCTCCTCTTGAATCTTGGAGAGAGTTGTCCAGCATTCACTGCTATATAAGAGGATTGATATATAGTAGTTCATCACTCTTTTCTAATTAAATTTTCCTGTTTCTTAATACTTTGCTTAGCTTTTGTAAGGACACTTTTGCTATTCCAATGCACCTTCAGATTTCAGTATCACATTTTCCATCATCTGTTTAAACATTTTGCAGATATTTAAATTTCTGTTCATCCTGCTTCATTTTGACATATCCAATTTGTAGCTCAAAAATTTTCTGATATTTACTTTTCCATAAACCAAGTGAATACTTAGAGAATAGAATCAAATATAAACATATATCCTCAAACTAATTTATGGACTTAATTATAAACCAGCAATATTTACATATTCCCAGACCGAGTTAATGCTTATAGACTCAAATATAATTGCCCAATATTTACTTTTCCCTTAACCAAGTAAATACTTACAGAATCAAATATAAACAACTAATATTTACCAGTTCATGAATCAAGTGCTGACAGACTCAAATATCAATAATCAATATTTACCTATAACCAAAGCAAAAAAATTCTTTAGACTGAAATAGATTAGTAATTAAAATAATTAAAAAATAGATTGATTTCAGTGTTAAATAACCAAATAGAGGTTGAGATGTCACAAGTTCAACTAATCCATCCTTACCTTCTTATTTTGAACTGTCAATCACAGAAACTATTTTGCTTAAATAAAATGCAAGAGTAATGGCAGTATTTAAGAGGGAATTAGTCTCAAGATTATATTTATCATTTTTTTTTTTTTTTTGGATAGTGGGTGGTTTATTTAAACATGTTTTGTTGAATATTACAAGCAAGGGAAATTTGATGATTTTTTTTTTTTAATTTAATTTAGTTTTTCCAACATTCTTACATTTTTTCATTTTGTGGGACTAAGGGAGCACAAAAATTGTCCATTGACCCAAGCAATATATATATTATAAATTAATTGATTTAAAATATGTTTTTTTTTCACTACACAGTTCTAACCATGTTTCAAAAATGGAATCTAAAAGCTTCAAATTTAATTTTGTAATTAAATTAAAGACATTAGTTCCATTTCATCCTCAAGTGAATTTTGGAGTAACTTCAATTAATTTATAATATTAATGCTCTGTAAATTTACATTGAGCACTATTTTGTAAAAATAAAAATATCTATAAGAACACCGGATTATATATCTTACTGTTCTTTCTTTTTATTTATGTATACATATATATATATATATATATATATGTGTGTGTGTGTGTGTATACGTACATACATACATACATATATATATATATATATATATATATATATATATATATATATATATGTGTGTGTGTGTGTATACATACATATATATATATATATATATATATATATATATGAAAAATTTCTAAGTTAATCTGTAGAAAAAGACAATATTTATAAATGTAAAAGACAATAGGAAAACTATAATGTTAGCTGACACATTTTGTCCAATGTGGAATTTCAAGGCAAAAACGAAATGTATTTATTAAAACAAAGTAACTAATAATAACAAAACAAAATGTCCTTAGCAACTGGAAGAATTTAGAGAACACTATTTTCATACTGTTAACTGAAAAGTAATTGATAGTAATTAACATAATTTTCAGTTAACACTATGAAAATAGCGTTCTCTAAATTCTTCCAGTTGGCGATATTTTGTTTTGTTATTATTAGTTACTTTGTTTTAATAAATACATTTCGTTTTTGCCTTTGAAAAGTTCACATTGGACGAAACGCATTGGCTACCATTGCAGTTTTCATATTGTCTTTACATATATATATATATATATATATATATATATATATATATATATAATTTATAAATGTTAGAATGTAATAAAGTAAATATCAGTAAAGATTGAAAGTGCTAAAAATTATCAATTATAAAAAGTAATATTGTTCTATTTCAAACTCTTTTTTTTCTTACATCTCTGATTCAAACTGAATTGCCTCCATTTCTTTTTCTTTGGTCTGTTATCTTTGGTTTGGGTTCATTGTTGAAGACGCTGTATGTCAATAAACAAAAAATTCAAGACTTAAAATGGCTGAGAAACTAAACAAGAGAATGAATAAAATGAAATTCAGTCAGGAACATTTTCAGTGTATAAGGATAGTTCCTGAAAGAAAGTGTAAATGTTCTTATGATAGTCCATGTAAAAAAAAAAAAAGAAATGTATGTAGTTGAACTTATTCAGTTTGTGAGTGAAAGAGGAAGATGTTTTGTCTAAGCCATGTGCATCTGTTCTTGGAGAAATAAGTTTTTCATCTTACTTCATTCTCAGAATGGTATGAAAGAAGGGTAGCCTCTTGTGATTCCCAAATGCTGAAAATGGATCAGTGCTGCTAATAGGGTTTTTAATGCCTGCACATCTGACAAAAATCATGTGTAGCATTTGCTACAATTTAAAGGGTTTATAGCTTTTAGTTAGATATCTCTGATAATACTTCTCAAATCTCAAACATTTTAAAAAGAAAAGCTAAAACTGTTTTTTTTCATTATATATTTTATTATCAACACATCATTATATTAAGAGTGTCTTAGATATTCACTCGATGGGAATTGATCTCACTACTAACACATCTGCAAGACTAACCAACTCAAGGTAATTTTTGATTCCACATTGTGCAGATAAAAACTAGTTTTATTGCTGAAAAGAGAATTATTAATGAACATTTATCAAAGTTGTTTTCTTTAAACACAAAACCATTAACATCTGTCTATATTTCTAAGATGAGGTATTTTAACTATTTACACTATTTGCATTGTTCAGACTGCTGTTATCATCCTTATTGTCATATTCACAACATATTATCCATCGTATATGCTGATTCTGGTCCTGAAATCTCAGCTTCAGTGCCTCCCCCGACCACCACCACACACACACCATAATGTAACTTCCCAGTGGATTTTCTATAAATGCTTTCATGGTAATTGTTCTGATGAACCTTCCTCTTTAGTACCCAGACTTTATGAATTCACACACAGTATTAGATTGGTGACAGTTGAAATGGCTAGATGTAACTATATATATTTATATTATATATATATATATATATATATATATATATATATATATATATATATATATATATATATATATATATATTTCTTCTATTACTTCTCTTTCTTGTGGAACTCTCTTCTGGCTTCTTGCTTCCCAGTCAACTTTGATCTTGAATAATTATAATGCTAATCATTATCTTCTGTCTTGTTAATTATTGTTCTTTTATTGTTTTCTCCTCATAATAATGTTTTTATATATAATTTCTAATAGTAACCCCTTGCATCTTAGTGGCTTTATTGTATTGCTTGGGGTGAATTGATTAAAAAAACCAACAAAGAACTTTATTTTAAACTTCTTTAACCTTTCCCTGGTGGAAAAGAATTGCAAAGATCTTTAACATTCTTTGAATTCTTAAAATCAAAACTGATAATGTCAAATGGTTAATGGTGACTGGTTAATGATATTGAATGGTTAACAACTATAACAACAATGCCACTGATTATTGTCTGTAAGATAGAAATCATAATGAAGAAAAAGAAAAGGAGATGAAATGTGAGAAAAGTGGAGTATAGAATGAAAAGTACAGAGAAGGAAAAAAAAGTGAAAAGATAGACAAAAAGGATATATAAAAGAAGGAGGAGGAGAAGAAGAAATAAAAAGTAAAAGACTGAAAAGAAATAGAAAAGAAAGAAAAATTAAAGACTGAAAAGAGAGACGAGGAAAGAGAGGGAAAGTGAAAAGAAGAAACAGAATAAAAGGAAGAAAGGTAAAAAAACTGAAAGAATTACAAAAACATAAAAAATGATATGGAAGCTGATAAACTGAAAATAAAGAGAAAGGAAGAAAGCAAACATTATAAATAGGGAGAAAGGAAAACAGAAAAGAGAGACTGAAAAGAAAAAGAAAGGAAGAAAGTGAACATTAAAATAAGGAAGAAAGGAAAAATAAGAAAAGAGAACAGAAAGAAAAAAAAGGAAGAAAGAAAGTGAACATTATAATAAGGGAGAAAGGAAAACAGAAAAGAGAGACTGAAAAGAAAAAGAAAGGAAGAAAGTGAACATTATAATAAGGGAGAAAGGAAAACAGAAAAGAGAGACTGAAAAGAAAAAGGAAGAAAGAAAGTGAACATTATAATAAGGGAGAAAGGAAAACAGAAAAGAGAGACTGAAAAGAAAAAGGAAGGAAGAAAGTGAACATTATAATAAGGGAAGAAAAAAAGAGGAAAAAAGAAAAGAGAGACTGAAAAGAAAAAAAGAAAACATTATAAGAAAAGGAAAACAGAAAAGAGAAAGAAAAGAAAAAAAAGGAAAACAGAAAAAGAGAGACTGAAAAGAAAAGAAAGAAAAAAGTGAACATTATAATAAGGGAAAAAGGAAAACAGAAAAGAGAGAAAAGAGAGACTGAAAAGAAAAAGGAAGGAAGAAAGTGAACATTATAATAAGGGAGAAAGGAAAACAGAAAAGAGAGACTGAAAAGAAAAAGGAAGGAAGAAAGTGAACATTATAATAAGGGAGAAAGGAAAACAGAAAAGAGAGACTGAAAAATAAAAAGGAAGAAAGAAAGTGAACATTATAATAAGGAAAGAAAAGGAAAAAAAGAAAAGAAAAGAGAGACTGAAAAGAAAAAAACAGAAAGGAAGAAAAGGAAGAAAGAACATTATAATAAGGGAGAAAGGAAAAGAGACAGAAAACAGAGACTGAAAAGAAAAAGGAAGGAAGAAAACAGTGAACATTAAAATAAGGAGAAAGGAAAAGAAAACAGAAAAAGAGAGAAAAAGAAAAGAGAGACTGAAAAGAAAAAAGAAAGGAAGAAAGAAAGAACATTATAATAAGGAGAAAGGAAAACAGAAAAGAGAGACTGAAAAGAAAAAGGAAGGAAGAAAGTGAACATTATAATAAGGAGAAAGGAAAACAGAAAAGAGAGACTGAAAAAGGAAGAAAAATAAAAAGGGAAGAAAAAGTGAACATTATAATAATAAGGAGAAAGGAAAACAGAAAAGAGAGACTGAAAAGAAAAAGGAAGGAAGAAAGTGAACATTATAATAGAAAGGAGAAAGGAAAAAGAAAAGAGAGAAAGAAAAATAAAAAAGGAAAACAGAAAGGAAAAGAAAAGTGAACATTATAATAAGGGAGAAAGGAAAAGGAAAAAGAAAAGAGAGACTGAAAAGGAAAAGGAAAAAGAAAAAGAACATTATAATAAGGAAAAAAGGAAAACAGAAAAAGAGAGACTGAAAAGAAAAAATAAAAAGAAAGGAAGAAAGTGAACATTATAATAAGGAGAAAAAACAAAGAAAACAGAAAAGAGAGACTGAAAAGAAAAAGGAAGAAAGAAAGTGAACATTATAATAAGGGAGAAAGGAAAACAGAAAAGAGAGACTGAAAAGAAAAAGAAAGGAAGAAAGTGAACATTATAATAAGGGAGAAAGGAAAACAGAAAAGAGAGACTGAAAAGAAAAAGGAAGGAAGATAGTGAAAAAAAAAGGTGGGATAGTGATAATGGTCATGGCAATATTAGTCATTTCCTTATAAGGAAATAGTTGGCATTCGTTGGCTGAGCAGTCAGTGCTACTAATAGTTAAAATTTATAAAATCTTTCTCTTAAAGCAATTCTTCAGAAAAATAAGTTTCAATCCACTAACTTGTTTTTTTCCGCATTGATGGGGGTTTGAAATAGTGTAGAATATAAATAATTTTATTATGTCATTTTCTCTTCAAGTTAGATGTGCTATCCATTTTAGTTGATGCTGCTGTTGAAAGTCCTCAAGTGATATTATTTCTATTATTTGGTACAGTACTTTATTTGAGATTCTGTAGCGGCAATCTATGAGGTTCAAAGATGGATGGTTCTCTCAGAGACCTACATGCTTCACTCACTTGAAGCCAATTTTTAACCATTGATCTGTGAAACTGGTTGTATACAGCTAACAGTTTATAGATTTCTACATTTGACACCATGTATGGCTTCCATATGGAAATCTCAATCTGACTAGACTATAAAAGCTAGATTGAAAGGATAGAGAAAAAAATGAGATAGCAGTAAAGAAGAAGAAATAAGAAGTAAAAACTGAAAAGAAAGAGGAAAAAAGAGAAAGGAGAAAAAGAAGAGGGAAAAATAAAAGACTGGAAGGAAAAAGGAAGAAAGAAGGGAAAGAGAAAAGAAGAAGGAGAAATAAAAGCAAAGAAAGAAAAGGAAAAACAGAAAGAATTATAAAAAAAATATAGAAAAAGATAAGGAAGAAGAAAAAGACAAACTGAAAATAAAGATGAAAAAGAGGATGAAATAGAGAGGAAGGAAGCAAGAAAAATAGAAAAGATAGGCTGAAATGAAAGAGAAAAGTAAGGAAAGAAAGCAGGTTCAAAGAGAGAGAAAGAAAGAAATGAAAGATGATAGGAGATAATAAAAGAAAGAGAAAGTATGAGTTGAAAGGAAGAAGAAAAAAAGAAATTTGAGAAGCAAGAAAGAAAGAAAAGACAGAAAAAAGAAAGAAATTATAATAAAAAAGATGAACAGAACAAGGCTAGAGAGAGATCAGGTGATCACGAAAGAAAAGAATAGCAAAGAAAAGAGAAAATGGAGAGAGAAAGAGTATAAGAATAGGAAAAAGCGAATAGGAAAAGAAAGAGAGAAGGAAAAGAATAGTAAATAAGAAGGGAAGAGATGAGGGAGAATAAGGAGAAAAAAATGAAGATAGCATAAGAAAAAAGAAAGAAATAAAATGGTGAAAAGAAATAATAAAAAAGGAGAGAAAAGAACTGATTTAAAGAAAAGAGGAAATGTGGAAAGAAAAGAAGCCAATTAGTGAAAAGGAAAAAGGAAAATAAATAAGAAGAAAAGAGGAAGGGTGAGTAAAAAAGTATGAGAAAATAAGAAAGAATAAGAAAAAAGAAGATAAAGAAAAGAGATGAAAATAAAAAAGTAGAAAAAAGAAGAGATTATAAGAAAGAAAAGAAGAGAATAAATGTAAAAGAGAAAGGAGAGAAGAGAATAAGTGAAAAGAAGACAGGAAAGATCAGATAATAAGAAGAAAAGAGTAAAGGAAAGAGAAAGTAGAGAGAGAATAAGATGAAAAGAGAAAGGAAAAGAGTAGAAGTGATAAGAGAGAACAAGGAGAAAAGAAGAAAAATAAAAGAGTTAATAATAAAAAAAGAGAGAAAGGAAGAGATTATAAGAAAGTGAGAAAGAGAATAAAAAGTAAAGGATAAAGGAAAGAGGAGAATGAATGAAAAGAAGGAAGGAAAGAAAAGATAAGAAGGAAAGAGGAAAGGAGAGAGAAAGTAAAGAGAAGACAATAAGAGGAAAGGAGAAAAGAAGAGAGAATAACTAAATGATAGTAGTACAGCAGTGATGATGCCATTCATGATAAAGCAAGTCATTTGTAATTAACTCAGAACAGAGAAAAGCCCCGCAAACCAGGTGTGTAATTATTCTTCCCATCTCCAATGGTGTCTCTCTGTTTTAATTTTGATTTTTTGCATTTTTGTAATTTTTTTTTTTTAATATTTTGTTTTCTTTTGAAAATAATTTTATTTATTATTTTCTTTTTTTGCTATTTCATCTTTTGGCCAAGAATTTAAATATTTGTGTGTCTGTATGTGAGTCAGCTTTGTTTATGTGCCTGGCAAAGAAAAAGCATGAGAGATAAAAAAACAAAGGAAAGACATATACACAGAAGAAGAGAGAAGGAGATTATAGCAGAATGCTGAGGCAAAATAAGAAAACATCCAAAAAAAAAAAAAGAGATTGGTGGAAGGAGATTAAAAAAATAGGAGTCAGATAAAAAGTTTGTTAAAGAAAGAAAAAGATATAAATAACCTTGTTATTGTTAAAAAATAATTTTCCTTTTGTCAAAGTTTTTGAGTGACAATGCTTAATCTTCCACAAGCAGCACAAACAAATAAGTTGACATGCTTCTGTTTCTTAGGAAATAAATAAGCACATTATACACACACACATACACACACACACACATATAAATATATATATTTATAAGTCTACCATTCGTCCTTGCTTTGAATATTGCTGCCACATCTGATCTGGTGCTTCTGCTATATATTTAAAGATTCTTAATAAAATCCAAAGAATAATCTACAATTTTATTGGTCCTGACCTGGCATCTCAGCTTCACTCACTTTCCCATCACCATAATGTAGCTTCCCTGTGCCTTTTCTATAAATATTTTATTGTAACTGTTCTGATAAACTTTCCTCTATGGTATCCTGATTTTATGAATTTAAGTGCTGTACTAGATTGGTGGCAAGGTTTCATCATTTTACAGTTGAAATGACTAGATGTAACCTAAGTTCTATGCTAACAGTTTCTTTTCTCACACTTCATGTTTGTGGAACTCTCTTCCAGATTCTTGCTTCCCAGTCAACTTTAATCTTCAAAA